>JARQOC010000005.1:138424919-138488419 GCA_033576535.1 Allobates femoralis | reverse complement strand
ACTTTCAATGCACTTGGATTGGGGGGATGATTACAAAAAAATGGATAATAGCCAGGCAAGATGGGGTTAAGAGTGTGTAGTCCAAGTTTGCACTGTTTAAGGGTATGTGCTCTCTATCCGAGGCGCTGCATCTTGGACGCAGCACCTCCGGCCCTGAAAGAAGCTGTGGTAACCCGCAGGTAAGCGCAGGGAGACTGCAGCCGCCCTGTGCCCAAGATCTGTGTTTGGTGCAGGGCGGCTTCTCCCTGCATTCACCTGCAGGAGATCGCTCCCGACTCCGCAGCATGACATTAACATGTTGCGGAGCTGTGGGAGTGTGGCAACCCGCACCACAGCTGAAAACACGCTGTGGAGGGGAGAAGCACAGTGAGGATGGGATTTCTAGAAATCCATGCACTATGCTGCTACTGTACAATGCGGCGTTTTGGACACAGTAGCAATATACGGCTTATAAAACATCGTAATTCCTGATCATGACTATGCACGCTTAGAGTTAAGCCAGCGTCACACATGTCAATGTCTTCAGCGATCTGATCGCTGGCGACATTGAAGGCTGATCGCTGGTGAGCTGTCACACAGGCAGACTCACCAGCGATCATTTTACCAGCGACATCGTGGAAATGATTTAAATATTGTTTCCACGATGTCTGCAGGCTGGTATCCAGGGTAAACTGCGGGTAACTAGGCTAGGTTTTTTCCTCAAAAACCTGCTGTAACATCACCCATAGGTGGAAAGGTACAGTAAGCTATATACTCCATCATGCAGGTTTTTCACTGAATATGACATGGTTCTTAGATGAAGGTCTTAATTATAATATATGGATAGAAAGATGGAAACCCAGAGAAGGTGAAGGACCCAGAGATACCAGTGCAGCAAATTACACACCACTACTCACTCAACACAATTTTCTATGATGTGTCGGGTCTCAGAAAACGCAGCCCTCGCCCATGGCTGCTGTCCCAGGAACTTTAATGAAGTAGCATTGCACAGTGTCAGTTTGCGGCCTACAGCTCCTATGCAGAACTACTACTAGTTCCCATGGTAACCGACGATAAGGAGTTTTTTTAATCCTGTCTTCAACCTCTTGACAACATACATTTAGTTGGTGTAAAATAATCTTTATCTGTACCTTACAATCAGTGTTGTGCTGTCTATTCTTTGTTTCTAAGATACAAGGCGTAGAAAACAATAAGATGACTCCATGGTGTTGACTGTTGTCCCGATTGATTTACACTGAGTTCATTATTGCACATCACTGACAGTGAATTGTGACATCACTGGTGTAAAACATAATATTCTCTTTCCTTGACAGACAGGCATTGGTATATTCAACTAATGTCACTAATCTTCAGGTGGAACACCAATTATTAGAACCTGTTCACACAGCACCGTATGACCCGCTGATATGGGTCACGACCTGTTTTGGAACCAATTGGGGTCGATTACCCATTTAAATACTGTTGTCACTTACAAAGTTATCTAGGAGGTTAACTGACCCCCTTAGGCAGGATTGGCCCCATGATGATAATTGCAGGTGCCAATCATTTCCATGGTACCCTGAGGTCACCTGCAGGGTCTTACAGGCTCATGTGCTGCTACATGAGAACAGCACTGCAGAAGAACAGAGATCAAACCAAAAAAAATCATGTTCCACAGTGGGACTCAGTGAACAAGTAAAAGGAAAGTGAAAAAAATTAGTTAAAAAACACAAAAAGCGCTCACAAATCACAAAAACCCATTTCACCACTAAAAATGCACTGTTTGCATTAAAGCAAAAAGAAACTTACACATAATTGATGTCGACGCGTCCGGAATGACCTGAACTATAAAAATTATTACTTTCGTGTAGTGAACACCGTTAAAAAAATTGAAAAACACTCCAAAAATGTTGCTTTTTCTTCATACTGATACACCAAAAATCTAATAAACTGAATAAAAAAGTGATTAAAAAGTCATACAATGGGGAAAAAAATGGTACGAATGAAAACACTAAATCTACTCACTACAAAACAATTCTTATAGGGTTGTCTGGTCTAAAATGATAATTCTGCAGTCTATAAATCCTCTTAGCGCCTACACTGTGCAATGTACAAGGTAGTTACAGTGTACATCACCAAGGGGTCTGACAGGCAGTGATTGCAAGGCAGAATGTGGTTACAACATGCAGTTTTCAAGCTCTTTCTTCAAAAAAGTACCAAGAAATGGACAATGTTGAGGACTGTAGACACAGTGGGAGGTGTAGTGCAGCAAATGGCACATCATGCTTACACCCCTTCAAAATTTGAAGATGTCCAGCTTTGCCATGGGAACAGAAATAGCAGTAGCAAGTGGGTTATAAGACAAATAGATGGTGTAAAAGACAACTCTGACTTATATAAATAAGCTACTCATATACTGTAGACTTCTTTGGACATAATCCTGAAATTTATTGAAGAAAAGCCATAAGTAGCAACACACATGAAGAAGGAAGCGTGTCCTCCTGAATGTCTCATCCTGTGAATACCAGCTGTTGACTCTCGCTGTAGTCTTCGTTGGACATAGTCCAGACATTCATTGAAGAAAAACTGTAACATAAGTAGTTAGTTTAAATAAGTGAGAGGAAGGTTGCTCTTCACACCCTGAACACTTTATATGCATTAATCAAGTTTGTAATAGCCTGGATCTGAGTGTTGGCCGTTGTATCATTATTCCACTGGTAGTTTGTGCTATTGAGGCTGAAGGCACACTGTGTGAGGGACTCGCGCGAGTGCAATGCGAGGGAAACTCGCATTGCACTCGGACCAGTGTTGCCCTATCAGGCACGGCATACTGGTGCAAGTCTCCTGCACTAAATTCGCATTGCGAGTTGAAAGCGAGTGCAATTGCAGCATGCTGCGACTGCATGCGACTTTCACGTGCGTGAGGGCAATAGAAGTGTATGGGTGCGAGAGCTCAGGCATATATAAGTGCTTCAATAGAGTTTTATTATTTGTTTTTCTTTTTCTTTCTTTATATAGCAGAAAAAACATTTCTTGAAAAATATATATGATATTTCGTCCTGTCCCGGCCTTTGTCAAGTAAATTTAAAGAGGCAGAAGAGTATGAGGAATCAAGTCATGAACCTGTGCCAACACCATCTCTCCTAACACGTGAAGGCTCATGACTTGATTTCTCATACTTCTCTGCATCTAGAAATTTACTTGACAAAGGCCTGGACCGGTCGAAACGTTGTATATATTTTTCAAGAGATTCTATTTTCTTCTGAAATTAAAGAAATGTTAATTAAAAAAAAATAATAAATAAAAATAACACAATAATTAAAAAATGAGTAAATAATAAATACATTTAAAAAATATTTTCTATAAAGAAAGAAAAAAGAATAATTGATAAAACGCTATTTAATATATATATGCCTGACTATATATTTATACCTCACATATCTCCCACTTTCTTGAATACACCCTGATCTCTTTGAGTGCCGAAGATTATTTTTATATTACCGTAATTATCGTTTGTTATTCTGAGAACCAATTCAATAGTGAGAAAGCAAACGTACCTCTCCTGATCATAAAGGGCGATCAGTTCTCTATTCCTCTTCCTCTTGGACATCCTTCCTCTTCTTCTTAGAAACTAATATATAGAACAGGTAAAACCTAAATATGCAGTACATGACTCTTTCTAAAAGGATCCTTCAGAGAGAAATACTTCCAACCTAATTTGTCACCCTAGAGATAACTAGAACGGCCTATACTTCCTATATTACATGTGTGGCCGCACCTAACCAGTATATATTGGATTGGGTCATATCTTGTTACCAGATTTGACCCATTGACAGTAGTGTCGCTGTTTTTTTAGTAAAGAACATTATATGAAAACCTTTAAGCAGTCATATACGTTAAATTGTGCCTATCTGTTAAAATGAAAAAACTAAGCTTGATGATCCCCAGTATAAATATCTGAATATATCCTGACCCTCCCTGTATAGTAACTGATGAGCCATTATAATATACTTCACAGTTTCACTCTGAGTGTTATATCATATTTTGCAGATCATAACACAACAGATTATAAAACACACCCCAAATTTAGAGAAATTAAATAGAAAAAAGATCATTTTTAATGTTGTTAATAAAGGGGCTCCGTTTAGGGTTATAAACATTCGTTTCATAATCCAGATATATTTTACCAGGGAGGGGGGGAGTGGGGTCACAGGATGCAGGGTCGCCGCTGAAGGAAGTTGGCGGCTGCACAAGTGAAGCAATGCTGCGGGAAGTGGTGTCGTGGTGGTGCGAGGCGGGCGCCATTGATCTAACGGCAGTTGACATGAATGGCTTCAGGAAAAGGGCTGCGAAGGCAGCGCATGTGCAGATTGAGACCTTGGATGGCCGAAATTTCAATCTGTGCATGTGCCACTTCTGATATGATGGATTTCATGAAAATGGCTGCAGAGGTGTCACATGCGCAGATTGACACCTCAGCTCTCCAAGATCTCAATCTATGCATGCTCTACTTCCGCAGCCATTTTCCTGAAGTCCATCGTGCCAACTGCCGAGAGATCAATGTCATCTGCCTCGCGACACCCCCTCTTCCCAGCCTAGGGCCTGCAGCATTGCCCCACTTGTCGGTGTCGACTTCCTTCAGCGGTGACCCTGCTCCACCGCCGCGGTCCCCGCTCCCCCACTGGTAAGCTATATCCAAATTGTAAGACACACCTCCATTTTCCCACCAATTTTGGCAGAAAAAGTGTTTTATAATCCAAAAATACAGTAAATATTGTACATTAATAAAGTGAAATGATGACAGCTCGCCCGTCACACTGCTAATATTGCTGGAGAGCCAGCACTTCACCATTGCATAGCAGTTGAGTACCGTATATACTCGCGTATAAGCCGAGTTTTTCAGCCCAAAAATTGGGCTGAAAAGTCCCCCCCTCGGCTTATACGCGAGTCATACGGCCCCCCTCAAAGTTTGGCGCCCCCACCTCAGTTTCTGGGCCCCCCCGCATGCAGCGCTGCACATATACATTACGTGTCTAGCAGCTGTTACCCTCCGGTGGCAGATCGCGGCTCCCGGCTCCGGGCTCCATCTTCCTCGCTGTCTTCCTGGTTGTCATGTGACCGGCGCGATGACGTCATCGCGCCGGTCACAAAGCAGGAAGACAGCGAGGAAGATGGAGCCCGGAGCCGGGAGCCGCGATCTGCCACCGGAGGGTAACAGCTGCTAGACACGTAATGTATATGTGCAGCGCTGCATGCGGGGGGGCCCAGAAACTGAGGTGGGGGCGCCAAATTATGAGGGGGGCCCTGCTGGGGCCCTGTATACTACCACTGGGGCTATATACTACCACTGGGGCTATATACTACCACTGGGGCTATATACTACCACTGGGGCTGTATATATACTACCACTGGGGCTATATACTACCACTGGGGCTGTATACTACTACTGGGGCTATATACTACCACTGGGGCTATATACTACCACTGGGGCTATATACTACCACTGGGGCTGTATATATACTACCACTGGGGCTATATACTACCACTGGGGCTGTATACTACTACTGGGGCTATATACTACCATTGGGGCTATATACTACCACTGGGGCTGTATGTATACTACCACTGGGGCTATATACTACCACTGGGGCTATATACTACCACTGGGGCTGTATACTACTACTGGGGCTATATACTACCATTGGGGCTATATACTACCACTGGGGCTGTATGTATACTACCACTGGGGCTATATACTACCACTGGGGCTGTATACTACTACTGGGGCTATATACTACCACTGGGGCTATATACTACCACTGGGGCTGTATGTATACTACCACTGGGGCTATATACTACCACTGGGGCTGTATACTACCACTGGGGCTGTATATATACTACCACTGGGGCTATATACTACCACTGGGGCTGTATACTACCACTGGGGCTATATACTACCACTGGGGCTATATACTACCACTGGGGCTATATACTACCACTGGGGCTGTATATATACTACCACTGGGGCTATATACTACCACTGGGGCTGTATATACTACTGGGGCTGCGTGTATACTACCACTGGGGCTGCTGCTGTATACTACCACTGGGGCTGCTGCTGTATACTACCACTGGGGCTGCTGCTGTATACTACCACTGGGGCTGCTGTATATACCTCTGGGGCTGCTGTATACTACCACTGGGGCTGCTGCTGTATATACCACTGGGGCTGCTGCTGTAACACTGCTGGGGCCTGTATATACCACTGGGGAGGCTGCTGTATACCACACTGCTGGGGGCTGTATACCTGTGCTGGGGTCCACCCTCGGCTTATACACGAGTCAATAAATTTTCCCAGGTTTTGGGGGCAAAAGTAGGGGGGTCGGCTTATACACGGGTCGGCTTATACACGAGTATATACGGTAACCACAAAACAAATCTGTATGATCCAACTCAATTCACAGATTAAAAATATAAACTTTTATTGTAGATCCATTAAAAATGTAGCAAATTACACTGTAGTAAGACGTTAAATGATCTAAAATAAAAGTTTACATTTTTTATCCCTGATTTGAGCTGGACCGATCACTTGTATATATTATTCCTGTAGATTTCTGAGACGTTGTGACCCAGTGTTCCCCATATTCATCAACTGTCTCCACAATGTCTCCATATTTACAGAATATTATCCATAATTCTCAACAATTATTCTTGGTCGTTAGGAATTATGTCCAGTAAAAAAGGTGTGGGTGGGCACAGTTACGCGATCCACCGGTCACACGTAAATTATGAGCAGTATATCAAAGAGAAAGACACGTGTTTTGGCAGACCAGGACAGTCTGTCATGAAAAGTATCAATGATCTATGGCTTCAAATGTGCACATTTCCCCTGATGAAGCTGTCCATAGCGGCAGCGATACGCGATGGGAGGACGTGCCCTAGCTGCCCATGCCCTAACTCAAGCCTATACATCTATGCATCTGTGTCGGTAATGTATTAAGCTTGGCCTGAGGGCCACCTGACAGACTGTGTATTTCTCTATGTACCTGCAGGTGCGATCTTTATATTTGCTTGTCACCCATTTGAGCCCTTTCTTTGAGGCCATAGATCATTGATACTTTTCATGTTTGTCAACCTGGGTTATATATACCTGTAACTTACTCTGCATCAGTCAGGTTCTGCTCTATGTGCCCAGGCACTGCACCCTGTTCTCAATGTTTGCAGACAGCGTCATATTATGTGCATGTTCTTAAAGGTTAGACATTAAGACAACATTGGAATTTGGGATTATTATGCTTGTTTGCTCCCCACTTACAGGGCCAGTGCCATTATCTCGGTTTGCATCAGTATAATGTACGTCCTGGTGGACACTCGTTCATATTGATTGTAACTCTGTTGTATCCAGCATAACCTGTAGCGCACGCAAATTAATCGTACAATAACATTGTTGATACACAAAATGAGTCTGTCAGTCTTGAATCATTACACTTGACCAGCTGTTACTATAAAGCCATTTATATCAGAATTACTGCTTCTGTGAATGGGAATTGCATTTTGGTTTTGCACAGTGCTTGTGACACTGTCCTTTTAAATGTTTTTAAATGTGTGTTTCATGTTGTTCAGGTGTTTTTTGATATTTGCCCAATAAATTTTACTTGAAGATACTCATAACCTTGAGTGTTCTTTCCCTCATCCCGGTCTGCCAACATATTTGAAACCAGAAGTTCACATACAATATAAAAATACACATATGCATGTTTTTCTCACTATCTGACATGAAATCAGAATAAACCTTTCCTGTTTTAGATCAATTAGGATGACCATAATTATTAATATTTGCCAAATGTCAGAATAATGAGAGAGAGAATTTTAAGGCATTTTTATTACTTTCTTCAAAGTCACAAGTTTACATACAGTAAGATTATTATGCCTTTAAACAATTTGGGACAGCCCATATGATGATGTCATGTGTTTGGAAGCTTCAGCTTCTGAAGTTTATTGGCAACTTCTGAGTTAATTAGAGGGACACCTATGGATGTATTTTAAAACACACCTGGAACACACTCCTTCTTTGTGTAGCATCATGGAAAAATCCACAGAAATGAGCCAAAATATCAGGAAGAGAATTGTTGACTTGGACAAGTCTGGTTCATCCTTGGGAGCAATTTTCAGATACCTGAAGGTGCCTCGTTCATCTATACAAACAATTAAATGCAAGTACAAACAAGATGGGAATGTCTAGCCATCATACCACTCAGGAAGGAGCCGGGTTCTGTGTCTCAGAGATGAACATGCTTTGGTCTGACATGTGCATATCACCCAAGAACAAAAGCAAAAGACCTTGTGAAGATGATGGTGGAAGCTGGTAAAAATGTGTCATTATCCACAGTGAAACATGTACAGTACCATCATGGGCTCAAATGCCACTCTGCAATGAAGACAAAACAAATTACAGAGGAACTTAACATAAAAAACACAATGGCTCAAAAAAGACAAAAGTCTCACTAGCCCAAAGAACACCTCTTCTGATCAGAGGTAGTAGTTAGTACACAATAGGTAAAACAAATATTTAATTCCTTTCAAAGAGCGAATTCATAACTAATGAACAAAAGACATAAACAAAGCTATGCATTAGTTTTATCCATAGTGCAGCAAAAAGTAATTGTGTACTCTATGCAATAGTTAAGATTATGAAGGTATGTGAACCTATCGTGTAGTTAATCCTTGTAAAGGTAGGACAGGTCACTACTGTTGGGATGATACCGTGTTTCCCTGAAACTAAGACCCCCCCGAAAGTAAGGCAGGGTAGGGGGAACGGGGGGGTCTGTTAATATAAGGCCCCCCCCCGAAAGTAAGGCCGCCGGGGGGGGGGCGCTGGGGAATATAAGGCAGTACCTGTCCCCCTGTGTGTCCAGGCTCCTCCAGTGTCCTTGCAGCTGCAGCCGCGCTGGTGCAGATAGGGTTAATCACAGCCGAACATGCTGTGTGCCCAGCCTTAAGTCTCAGCAGCCCGGCTCCTGCTCTGATTGGCTCCTAGGAAGCAGTGGGCGCGGCCAGATGACGTCGTGGGCTCGTCATCTAGCCGCGCCCACTGGTTCCTGGGAGCCAATCAGAGCTCGAGCCGGGCTGTTGTGATGTCAGGCTGGGCAGAATTCAGCAAGGGCTCACAGCATGTTAGGCTGTGATTAACCCTATCTGCACCAGCACGGCTGCAGCTGCAAGGACACTGGAGGAGCCTGGACACTCTGGGGGACAGCAAGGAGCCACACTGAAGACCAGGGGAGCTGGTAAGAAGCAGTGTGTATGTGTATGTGTGTGTTTGTAAGTGTATGTGTGTGTGTGTATGTTTGTCAGTGTGTGTGTGTATGTTTGTAAGTGTGTGCGTGTGTGTGTATGTGTTTGTAAGTGTATGGGTGGGTGGGTGTGTGTGGATGGGAGGCTGGAGTGGCTGGGGCTGCCAATATAAGACCCCCCCCGAAAGTAAGACAGGGGGCCACTTTTGGCCACAAAAAGAATGTAAGACCCTGTCTTACTTTCGGGGAAACACGGTAATTGTGTGACCTAAAGTACAAGAATTCAGTTCCGAAAAAAAACAATGTGCAAATAATGGTCCTGAAAAAACCTGACATGTTCCTCCTCTAATAAATAATTTTTAGAGATTTATCAGGATCTATTGGTTCATTCAGTCTTTTTATAGAGCCCCAAACTACTCCACAATATCCTGTCAGTGCAGGAGACGACAGAGTGCTGACCACACCAAGCAAACCTCAACCCTTAGGAGTTAATGAGCCGCCCATCAGTGAAAACTAAGACAGCATAAAAAGCAGTCCCAATACCAGGGAACACCATAACTGGTGAAATCTGGAACCCCAGCATTCAATTTAGGGGTCAGAATTTGGAGAATATCATCATTCTCCACCTAACAACCAGGATGGTGTAACAACTGAAAAACAACTAGGGACACCGAGGGAGTACAGAACCCTAACTGGATTTGAGGAGTACACGGAGAGAGACTGTGACATATGGCTGTAGGATACGTCAGATTTCCAACGCATATTGAAGGTTCCTCCAGAGGTGAATGAAGTTTCCTATAGGATGTAACTGGAAACACTAGGAGAACAAAATCTGAAGGATGTTTACTAATACGAGACTTCCTAAACATATGTGATCTTCAGTCAATCCTTGAACTGCACCACTTCATTGGGAACCGCTTGGAGATACCTGGGATCCGAATTCACAATATACGGGTAACCTGTTTGCATTAAGGAACCCGTCCATCAGTTGATGTACATAATATATCTCATATCCTGACTGTAAGCCCCTGATGAGCCTTGGAGAATTAAGCAAGGCGAAACGCGTCGGGCAAAGCAACCATACCAGTGTTCATATATTGTTGTTTCATCATATCTAATGCTCTGAGGAATTTTGGATAGTTGGTGTTAAAACGGTGACTAAACAATTGAGTGACACTAGGTACCAAGAGGACTCACTACTTGGAGTGACGACGTGTACTAAAGGGACTCACAATTTTAGTGACCGAAGGTATGTACATATATGCCATTGACTGACCAAATAATGAGCCTGTCCTCTGCTGGACATTTAGGCCTGGAGACAGTGTGTCCAGGCAGGTCCAGTAAGGGTTACATTATTATACTTTGACATATCTACATACGAGACCGCAGTATACCAGACCACCTTCCTTTTTTCAAAACAGTGGATATATTGTGTGTCTTGGAGTGTGGTGGAGGGTTGTTTGTTTATCACTTACACTGTATCACAAGTCCACACTAGATTTTTAAGTCAAAACAATAAATGTATCAAGATTTGAGTTTTTCCTGTAGTATTTGGCTTTTTATAGAGCCCCAAACTACTCCACAATATCCTTTTTTTCGGTGATTGTTCTGCCAGGAATAAGCCATTACTTCACAAGAAATATATGAAAGCCAGATTAATTTTTACTAATGCACAAAGACTTACATTGGTAGAGACATGTCCTATGGTTTGACAAAACTAAAGTTGAACTGTTTGGCCATAATGACCATCCTTATGTTTAGAGGAAAAAGGGAGAAGCTTGGAAGCCTAAGAACCTCATCCCAACTGTGAAACATTGTGGTGGAAGCATCATATTGTGGGGTTGGTTTGCTGCAGGAGGGACTGGTGCACTTCACAAAATTGATGGCATCTTGAGGAAAGAAGATTATGTGGCTATACTGAAGCAACATCTCAAGACATGAGGCAGGAAGTTAAAGCTTGGGCGGAAATGGGTCTTCCAGATGGACAATTACCTGAAGCATACTGCCATTCTCATCCAATTGATAATTTCTTGGCAAAGCTGAAAAGGCTGCGAGCTATATACATGGCTCAGTTACACCAGTTCTGTCAGGAGGAATGGGTCCAAATTTCTGAAAACTATTGTGAGAAGCTTGTGGAAGGATATCCAAAATGTTTCCCCAAGTCATACATTTAAGGGCAATAATACCAAATACTAATGAAATGATGAAATGTGTGTAAACTTGTGACTTTGCAGAAAGTAGTAAAAATGCCTTAAAACATTCTCTTTCATTATTTTATCATTTGGCAAATATTAATAATTATGGTAATACTAATTGACCTAATCCGGGAACGGTTTATTCTGATTTAATGTCAGATAGTGAGAAAAAACATGTATATGTGTCTTTTTATATATTGTATGTAAACGTCTGGATTCAACTGTATAGAACTGTCAGTCTCTGGGCTGATATAAATCTGCAATTTTTTCCATTACATAGTGTTACTGACTTCTGTAGAGCCTCGGGTAGAGTGCTGTCTCTTGATCCACAAGTAGTGCACTATATCTTGATCTTCAGGTGGAGTGCTGGCTCTTGATCCTCAGATGGAGCGCTGTCTTTCAATCCACACGAGGTGAAGAGCTGTCTCTCTCAATCCACACAAGATGGAGAGCTGTCTCTCTCTCAATCCACGCTAGGTGGAGAGCTGTCTCTCTCAATCCACACAAGGTGGAGAGCTGTTTCTCTCAATCCATGCTAGGTGGAGAGCTGTCTCTCTCAACCCACATGAGGTGGAGAGCTGTTTCTCTCAATCCACACGAGATGGAGAGCTGTCTCTCTCAATACACACAAGGTGGAGAGCTGTCTCTCTCAATCCACACAAAGTGGAGAGCTGTCTCTCTCAATCCACATGAGGTGGAGAGCTGTCTTTCTCAATCCACATGAGGTGGAGAGCTGCCTCTCTCATTCCACATGAGGTGGAGAGCTGTCTCTCAATCCACATGAGGTGGAGAGCTGTCTCTCTTAATCCACATGAGGTGGAGAGTTGTCTTTTGCAATCCACACGAGGTGGAGAGCTGTCTCAATCCACACAAGGTGGAGAGTTGTCTCTCTCAATCCACATGAGGTGGAGAGATGTTTCTCTCAATCCACACGAGGTGAGAGTTGTCTCTCTCAATCCACATGAGGTGGAGAGCTATTTCTCTCAATCCACACGAGGTGAGAGTTGTCTCTCTCAATCCACACGAGGTGGAGAGCTGTCTCTCTCAATCCACACGAGGTGGAGAGCTGTCTCTCAATTCACACAAGGTGGAGAGCTGTCTCTCTCAATCCACACGAGGTGGAGAGCTGTCTCTCAATTCACACAAGGTGGAGAGCTGTCTGTCTCAATGGGGTCTGGCATTCTCTGTCCCTGATCAGAGTTTTAGGTGTATATAAGGCTGTGACGTACCTCTATTCTTCCAACACTCTAGCTCAGTTTCTATTCCTCCTGAAAGGATAGGCCTGGATGTGAGCTCTGAACCTCTCAAAGAACAGTCTACACTGCTCTTCAGCCATATTTGAGATCCTTGGTCGGTCCTGTAACTGGAGGTCTTGAAACTGGATTTTAATGCCTTTAGGAAATAATTATTAAAATTATTACTTATGTTGGAAGACACACAGAGACATTGGGGTGTCACTCTTTTCATTCTGGAAATGACATCCAATTTTAGGCACTAAGTCTCTAAATTATAGTATAAAGTGTTAATACTGCAACTAAAACTTGTATTGCAGGGTAATTTCCACAAACAAAGTTCATTTTAATTGATAGATATTATAATAATAAGTCTAAGATTCTAAGATAATTCTAAGATCTCATTGCATCAGCACTGAATGCATCAGGAAAAAACTTCCTCTTGATGTAAAACATTTTAACCTCACGTCTATAGTCAATTGAGGTACAGTGTCTCTCAGAAGGTGTCATACACCTCTAACTTCCTGAGTATTTAGTGCAATGAAAGTTTTTATATTTCTTATTTTTTTATTTTGTTTGATGAGTGTCATGGAAGAGCCCAACAACTGCTGACTCCCTCCTTATGTCAGACATTTATTATACAATAATTTTTGGTAGCTTTATAATATAGCAGCTTTACCCACTGGCAGACACAGATAGAAAAGGGCCCCAGTGCAAGAACAGTTTACTGGGTCCTATAGCTCAGCAAAATACATAATTCTGCCTGCTTTGGATGTGGAAGTGGGCCCTCTAACCTCTTTGGCCCATGTGCAGCTGCACAGGTTGCATCAATGATATGTTTGCCCCTGGTGTTACCTGCCTTTGAAATACTTGTAAAAAAGACCTGTCACACATGGCCGCACACGTGTATTTTTACATGATATAAATGTTTTCTCCTGAATCAGACATTGTTATTTTTTTCCTGCGCCTCTCCATTCCTGAGAGGTAGCACTCTCTTCCATGTTTATAGTCTTTTTAGCCAGTTGGGCATGGTCACGAATAACACACTCACAAGCAAGAGTTGAGGATCACTCCTACTTAGCTAAAAAGACTAGAATTATATACAGAGAAGAGGGGATCATATCTCAGGAATGAAGAAATGCAGGAACAAATGAAAAATAATGTATATTCAGTTATGAAAAATGACAGTTGCTTTTTGATATAAATGTTATATGGTGTAAGTCAGTACAGTGACACATTATATTACCAGCCTTATGACCTGACCTGACATGGTGACTTTCTGTCCGGCTGAAAATATTTACTCAATAAATGAGAAAAAAATGAAATAAATGCAAAAAATGACAAAAACTTGGGAAACCACAGAGATGCTGTATCCAACTGGGGAAATCGCAGAAATGCTTCTCTCGAACTTGGGAAATCACAGAGATGCTTCTTTCTAACCACCATCACTACAGCAACAGTTTGTTACCAAACAAATGCCAGCATTCTAAAGGGAAGGGGCTTCCAGTAGCCAATCAGAATCGAGTATTCTATTTCAAATGTAAACAACACAAGACAAATAAAAGTTCAAATTCCTATTTTTATTTCTTTTTGCCGTCATTGTATTTGAATATTTAACCCCTTTACGACTAATGACGAGTATACTCGTCATGGCTTTGAACTGTCACTGCTTCTAAACGAACAGTGACAGTTCAATTCTAAAAGCTGTCAGTGACAGCTGAGGGTTAGGGGCAGAGGTGTGGGCACCCCTGTTAACCCCTTCACCCCCCCCTCCCCAATCATACTTATCTGCCGGCCATGAACTAATGATCCAGCTCCCCCTGTGTCCTGTCCCCGCCCCCTGTGTCCAGAGCCCCCTGTGTCCTGTAGCCCCCCAATGTCCAGAGCCCCATGTGTCCTGTCCCCGTCCCCTGTGCAGCCTCTCCTGTGTCCTGTCCCCGTCCCCTGTGCAGCCCCTCCTGTGTCCTGTCCTGTCCCCGTCCCCTGTGCAGCCCCTCCTGTGTCCTGTCCCCGCCCCCTGTGTCCAGAGCCCCCTGTGTCCTGTAGCCCCCCCTGTGTCCAGAGCCCCCTGTGTCCTGTCCCCATCCCCTGTGCAGCCCCCCCTGTGTCCTGTGCATCCCCGCCCTCCACCTTGCATAGATTGTCTGCCGGCGGGCACATAAGCCCGCCGGCGAAGCTGCAGGGCCCCCTCCTCCTCCCTGCTGGTCCCCAGCCCCCGGTCCTCGGTCCCAGCCGCCAGCCCCCGGCCCCCAGCCCCGCTCACCTATTCTGGCGGGCTGCACGCGCGGTGCACCCGCCCGCACCGTCGGCCTCCTCTGCAGTCCGGTGTGGCCCCTCCTCTTCTCAGGGGCTCATCGCTGGGTAAGTATGAATGAATGAATGGATGGATGGATGGATGGATGGGTGGATGATAGATGGATGGATGGATGGATGGGTGGATGGGTGGATGGGTGGATGGATGGATGGGTGAATGGATGGATGGATTGTGTGCGTGCGTGCATGTGCGTGCGTGGATGTGCGTGCTTGGATGTGCGTGCGTGGATGTGCGTGCGAGGATGTCAGCGTGCATGCGTGGATGTGTGCATGGATGTCGGCGTGCATGAATGTCAGTGTGCGTGTGAATGTGCGTGCGTGGATGTGCGTGTGTGAATGTGCGTGCGTAGATGTGTGCGTACGTGGATGATGGGTGCATAGGTACCATGATGCGTGGATGATGGGTGCAACAAGGGATCAAGTGTCCTCTTGTTATAGTCTCTGGGATCATAGTCATGGTGCACTGTATAACTGATCATTGTCATACAGTGCACCATAACTCTGACCCCTGAGACTGTAGGAAGAGGACACTTGATCCCTTGCTGCAGTCTCTGGATTGAGCAGAAGCGATCGAGCGTCGTGGGACCTTCGTTGTGGACTACGTCGGAGGCGATCGAGCGTCGTGGGACCTTCGTTGTGGACTACGTCGGATCTTTGTAATAAAGATGGAGTCCGAATTTTGTTTGTGTTTTTTTTTCAAATAAAAAGATTTTTCTATGTGTGTATTTTCTGGCTATTTACCAGAGATTCCTAATGGCGGGTCTAACATTGGCCCTATATTATGAATCTTGGGCTTAGTGCCAGTTGCCAATAAAAAGCTGGCATTAACCCCTTTATTACCCAGTTTGCCACCGGCACCAGGGCAACTGGAAGAGCATGGGTACAGCGCCAGAAAATGGCGCTTCAATGAATGCGCCATTTTCTGGGGCGGCTGTGGGCTGCAATTCGCAGCATGGGGGGCCCAGAACGCTTGGGCCTTTCCATGCTGAGGATTCCAGCCCCCAGCTGCCTAGTTGTACCTGGCTGGGCCAAAAATATGGCGGAGCCCTACGTCATTTTTTTTTTCTAGAATTAGTTCTAGAAATTAAAAAAAATGGGCTTCGCTGTATTTTTGGTTGCAGCCAGGTACAACGAGGCAGCTGGGGGGTTGCTGGCAGTCTGTAGCTGCCAAGTTGTACCTGGCTGGACCAAAAATATGGCGGAGCCCTACGTCATTTTTTTTTTCTAGAATTGGTTCTAGAAATTAAAAAAAATGGGCTTCGCTGTATTTTTGGTTGCAGCCAGGTACAACGAGGCAGCTGGGGGTTGCTGGCAGTCTGTAGCTGCCAAGTTGTACCTGGCTGGACCAAAAATATGGCGGAGCCCCACATCACTTTTTTTTTTCTAGAATTAGTTCTAGAAATAAAAAAAATGGGCTTGCTTTATTTTTGGTTGCAGCCAGGTACAACGAGGCAGCTGGGGGTTGCTGGCAGTCTGTAGCTGCCAAGTTGTACCTGGCTGGACCAAAAATATGGCGGAGCCCCACATCACTTTTATTTTCTAGAATTAGTTCTAGAAATAAAAAAAGGCCTTCGCTGTATTTGTAGCCAGCCATGTACAACTTGGTAGCTGGCTGACTGGAATCCTCAGCGTGGAGAGACTCAAATGTTGTGGGTCCCCCACGCTGCAAATTTCAACCCACAGCCACCCAAGAAAATAGCGCATTCATTAGAGGCGGCATTTTCTGGTGCTGTACCCCAACTCTACCAGTTGCCCTTGTGCTGGTGGCACACGGGTTCTCCATATGCGACATGGTGTCCGCTAACAATTTCAATAGAAAATTAGCTCCAATTGTTAGCGGAAACCATGTCGGGTATGGAGAGCCCCTCCCTGTGTGCCTGAACATTGGAGCTCCCCCACAAGTGAGCCCATTTTGGAAACTATTTTGGAAATTGCTAAATTTTCAAAATTTTTGCCAAATTTTTTATTTTTTCACAAATAAACGCAAAAATTATCGACCTAAATTTAATACTAACATGAAGCCCAATATGTCACGAAAAAACAATCTCATAATCGCTAGGATCCGTTGAAGCGTTCCAGAGATATTACCTCATAAAGGGAGAGTGGTCAGAATTACAAAAAATGGTCTGGTCATTAAGCTGCAAAGTGACTTGGTCCTTAAGGGTTAACATAGGGTGGATATTTTTTCTAATCCAGATAATTTCTAATTAACTTTACAGCTCCCCAACCTCCAGGGTTAATTACTGCCCATAGTGGCCAGGTATTATACACACTGGTACATCCACTGGTACAACCTAACGTTCCCAATTTGGGAACAAGTCAAAAATTATTTTTTTTCCACGTTATCTTATATGACAATACTGATATTTCAATAATTATAGGTATGCAGTTTGTGCAATCAGTAATTCAAACTGAATCAATATAATTTATGATGTGTAAACCCAATTGTTTTTAAATTTCATGTAAAATTCCAGATATGTGGTGAATATGTATCTACCAAATTTTCTAATTTATTTTAATGCCTTCTGGTAGTAGCCATTAAAAGAAACATGCAGCTAATTATAACAATATTTCTTGATATATTTTCCATCCATGACAGCACATGTAACTGTAAAGCGATGGATGACATCTTGACACAAGGTCTATTATAACCGGCTGGAAAAACACGCTGAGTCCACATTCTTGGATAGGACGGTGCAGCAACCAGACGTCTGTCACCAATATACGAGCCAAAATGAGAATCACGGCAAAATAAAAGCCACGTTTGCAAACAGATCTGAATCTGTCCATATCCACTATTTTTTTTTTACTTCTTACTGCACCAATAGGACGGGGCAGATAAAGGGTATACACAGTGGCATAACTTGAAGCTCATGGATCTCGATGCAAAAGCTCTAACGGGCCCCCAATTGCAATTCTTTAATATCATTAGTCTTCATCTATAGGCCAAAGGGGCTTTTGGGGCCCTCTAGGCTCTAGGGCCTGGGTGCGATTGTACCCTTGTATACATATTGTAGTTACGCCCCCAGGTACACGGATTCTGTGACGTGTCCATCCATGACCCTGACCAGGGTATTTACTTCCAGAGTTAAGGCAAAGAACTAAAACCCAACTATGACCATAGAGGGCCATACATATTACATAACTGGTTCAGATAACAGCTATCTATGCCGATTTCACAATACACATCCATGCTCATGGTCATTTTAATACTCCAGAATGTCAAATTATTTCAATCCTTTCTTGCAGTGAGGAATCATTCAATTTGGGGTAATAAGGAATCTTCACAATTTTTTTTTTGTTTGTTTCAAAAGTGTCATGGAAGAGCCCTGACTCCTCCCTATATCAGACATTTATGACCAAATAACATTTGGTAACTACAATGACATGCAAAATGTTTGGCACCCCTGGTCAAAATGACTGTTATTGTGAACAATTAAGCGAATTGAATATGAATTGATCTAGGTACTAACCATGCAGGGTGCCCAATCGTTTGTATTGGCATATTTTCCTTTTAGTCATTTTTAAGGTGAAGATTTTTTTCATCTTTTTGCCTAAAATACAAAGGAAATCTGTCATCTTTAATTTTCTGCCTTTAAGATCATTTCATTTTCAATCTGCTTAGATGTTTACAATAAAAGTAATTTTGATCAAATTTAATAATAAAGCTTTACCAAGATCTGTCACTGGCCGCGCACATCTATATTTTCATATCATATAAATGTTTTCTTCTGAATCCGGCAATGTTGTTTTTACTTCCCGGCATCACTTTGTTCCTGAGATATACAGGAACATTGCAATGAATTAGAATATCTTGAAAAAGTTACTTTATTTCAGTAATTCAATACAAAAATTGAAACGCATATATTATATAGAGTCATTACACACAGAGGGATCTATCTCATGTGTTCATTTATGTTAATGTTGATGATTATGGCTTACAGACAATGAAAACCCAAAAGGTCATTATCTCAGAAAATTAAAGTAGGGAGGATGAAGGGTTAAAAACCGAGCTGAAAATCAAAGAGTGAATATAATATTGATTTATTAGTCAACGTGTTTCAAGGCTCCCTGAATCGCCCTGAAACATGGCAATATGATATTGATTTTTGGAGACATTCTAATTCATTGTGATGCACTAGTATACATGTGCTGGGCCTTTTAAAGCAAATCAGGATCTGGAAAATGCCGGTGGTCGTTTTCCTGAAATCCTTTCAGACGTTTTTGCAGCGTCTTTGACTCTACACTTTCATGGACAGATTAATACACAGAACCACAGCATGTATAGTTGGTATAGCATTTCTAATTATTACCACTACCAATAAGGTGTACTGAACATCAAGGATTGCCTAGGGCAGTCGCTGCTTAACAATCAGGACTCTCAAGAAAAATAAACGATCATATGCCCAAGTATGGGAAAATTGCAGTTTATTAACACATTAAAGGACATAGAGAACCAGGAGGTACATAAAACAATGATAGACGGTGGAGAACAGCATGATATATATCATGATTACAGATAGACAATGCAAATGTATACAAGCAGTGCTTGGACACTCCAATAACTACAAATGAAAAAGTGCTATGTGCCAGATTATAGCAGCAATCACCAACTATGTGAAATTTCCACTACCTAGCTTGTGATTGGTGTTGGATTGATCTATCTATATGTAATTATCCCTGGCTGTCATATGACTAGTCCAATAACTACAATTGAAAAGTGCTATGTGCCAGATTATAGCAGCAATCCCCAACTATGTGGAAATTCCACTAGCTAGCTTGTGGTTGGTGTTGGATTGATATATCCATATGTATTTATCCCTGGCTGTCATTTGGCCAGTATCTATTCTAATAAAACCCTAAGACAGCTTCCATCAGTATGACATCGAAATGACGTCACATCCTGACTGAAGCCGGCTGTATACCTAACCAAGATGGCCAACCATTAGCGAGAGCGGGGCTAATACTGCCCCACTCTCGCCATCGGCGGCCTCTCCTGCGCCCCACACCCTCCTGTCTTACACCCCTGCCTCCACACCACCCCCTCACCTTCACAATACTCAGCACTCACCCCCCCACCCCACGTCCGCACACACACATGTACACCTCTGGCACAACATTATCGTACCCCCCCCGCCTCCCCTCGCTTCCCCCTACACACTCACACACACACTCATACTGTCATGCACACTGACAGTGTCCGCTATACTTACCAGACCGCCATCGGACGCCGTCATCCCGCTGCAGCCGCTGCCATCAAACCGACCCTGGATCCGCTCCGCCCCACCATCATGCTTCTTCCGCTCCTCTCCGGCGACACTCTGGGTCTAACATGGTGTACGGGAAGTCGCAAAGTCGCGCGAGACTTCCCGCACCCATCAACGCCTCCTGGACATTGTGTGCCACCTCCAAGATGGCGTACGAAATCTCGCGATATTTCGGAACGTCTCACGAGATTTCAC
Organism: Allobates femoralis; assembly: GCA_033576535.1. Taxonomy (NCBI): domain Eukaryota; kingdom Metazoa; phylum Chordata; class Amphibia; order Anura; family Aromobatidae; genus Allobates; species Allobates femoralis. Next base: position 138,467,945 of record JARQOC010000005.1, on the reverse strand, counting down.
ACGTCATAGGCGAAAGCGCGTAATTTGAATTCCTAATTCCTGTCAGACGGTGCCTGCCTCTTCACCTTCACTCCGCCTCCTCATTTCGCTAAGTACAACCTCTACAACGTTTTAAGTATCCTTCTCCTCACCACCCTTCTTATTAACCCTTTGAGATAAGGCATATATTAGCTCAGGGTTGTTGTATATCACCATGTACTGTGCTATTTCTGTTATCAGCCCTCAGCCCACTCTGGTTAACCCTTGAATTACATTTCTCTACCTCCTGTGGAAAACTCACATTAACCCTTTGGTATAAAGGATATTGTACCCATTTGGCGACATTATCTCTGGCCATTCAGGATATTATATGTCACCACGTACTGTGCTATTTAGACTATTTGCCTTCAGCACTGTGCTGTTAACCCTTGCATGACAGCCAGCAACTCCATATGATACAAAAAAGAGAAATAAACTGCACAGCACTCACAGACTAAATGTGAACTGGTTCTAGCAGGGACGTTGGGTCAAATAACTAGAAAAAATTCTCTGCAGCACTCAGCTACTACCAATGACGTACATTTGCTAACAAGCTATATGTATATGAGAAAAAAGTTTAAAAACTTACGTTTTTTCAAAAAACTCTAAAATCTTTTCTTTTTATTTCTGAAGTTCTTGGTACATACATTGGCCAATGTCTGTTTGCTCACCAACTGCGACAAAGTGACTTCAGGTCCGATGAGTCCTACGCTGATATCCCTATCCTCCTTGTTCACCCCCCACTTCTCGGTGGGCAGACTCCATCTCGACCCTAGATCACCTGTGGTCAATGAGGGTGCAATTGCAGCATGGAGCCAGCATCTCCATATGATACAAGAAAGAGAAAAAAACTGCACAGCACTCACAGACTAAATGTGAACTGGTGCTAGCAGGGACGCTGGGTCGCAGTCGATGAGCAAACAGACATTGGCCAATGTATGTACCAAGAACTTCAGAAATAAAAAGATAAGATTTTTGAGTTTTTGAAAAAACGTAAGTTTTTAAACTTTTTTTCTCATATGCATATAGCTTGTTAGCAAATGTACGTCATTGGTAGTAGCTGAGTGCTGCAGAGAACTTTTTCTAGTTATTTGACCCAGCGTCCCTGCTAGCACCAGTTCACATTTAGTCTGTGAGTGCTGTGCAGTTTATTTCTCTTTTTTGTATCATATGGAGTTGCTGGCTCCATGCTGCAATTGCACCCTCATTGACCACAGGTGATCTAGGGTCGAGATGGAGTCTGCCCACTGAGAAGTGGGGGGTGGACAAGGAGGATAGGGATATCAGCGTAGGACTCATCGGACCTGAAGTCACTTTGTCGCAGTCGATGAGCAAACAGACATTGGCCAATGTATGTACCAAGAACTTCAGAAATAAAAAGATAAGATTTTTGAGTTTTTTGAAAAAATGTAAGTTTTTAAACTTTTTTCTCATATACATATAGCTTGTTAGCAATAGTACATCATTGGTAGTAGCTGAGTGCTGCAGATAACTTTTTTTTCTAGTTACATAGATAGATAGATAGATAGATAGATAGATAGATAGATAGATAGATAGATAGATAGATAGATAGATTAGGGATGGGCGAATCTACTCGCTAGGACTCGTTACTCGGCGAGTAGTAAGGGACTCGCAGGACTCGGTACTCTGCGAGTTTCCCAGTGATTACTCGCGAGTCTAATGCAAATCAATATCAATCCTAGTTTTGTCAGAAACGCTGACAAAACTACGATTGCCATTGTTTGCATTAGACTCGTGCGAGTAATCACTGGCTACTGTGCCAGTGATAGCAGGGAAACTCGCAAAGTAACTGCTGTTTCTTTGCGAGCCAGTCCTGCTGTCTTCTCTGTGCAGCTCCAGGGTCCTAGAGCCCGCCTGCTCACAGACATGATGTAGCAGTGCTGAGATTGTTCTCAGTCTGCTCATTCCCTGTGTACAGACATGAATGTCTGTGCACAGAGATGATGTAGCAGAGCTGAGATTGTTCTCAGTCTGCTCATTCCCTGTGTACAGACATGAATGTCTGTGCACAGAGATGATGTAGCAGTGCTGAGATTGTTCTCAGTCTGCTCATTCCCTGTGTACAGACATGAATGTCCGTGCACAGAGATGATGTAGCAGTGCTGAGATTGTTCTCAGTCTGCTCATTCCCTGTGTACAGACATGAATGTCCGTGCACAGAGATGATGTAGCAGAGCTGAGATTGTTCTCAGTCTGCTCATTCCCTGTGTACAGACATGAATGTCTGTGCACAGAGATGATGTAGCAGAGCTGAGATTGTTCTCAGTCTGCTCATTCCCTGTGTACAGACATGAATGTCTGTGCACAGAGATGATGTAGCAGAGCTGAGATTGTTCTCAGTCTGCTTATTCCTGTGCATAGACATCTATATTTATGCACAGGGGATGTAGCAGAGAGGACATCGCGTTTTGGACTGCGTCGGACGGAAGAGGATTTTTTTAATTAAAGATGGAGTCCCTAATGGCTTTTTTTTTTATTTCTAATAAAAAATTTTCCTTGTGTTGTGTTTTTTTTAAAACAATTTAATAGAAATTCATGGTGGTCATGTCTAATATTGGCGTGACCGCCATAAATTTCGGGCTTAGGGCCAGCTGATAATACAAAGCTGGCCCTAACCTCTTTATTACCCAGCGTGCCACCGCTACCAGGGCCGCTGGAAGAGCGGGGTTCAGCGCCAGAGGATGGCGCTTCAATGAACGCGCCATCTTCTGGGGCGGCTGCGGGCTGCAATTTGCAGCGGGGGGTGCCCAGAAAGCTTGGGCATCCCTGCGCTGCGGATTCCAGCCCCCAGCTGCTTAGCTGTACCTGGCTAGACATAGAAATTGCGCGGAGCCCCACGCATTTTTTTTAAATTATTTCATGAATTTCAGAGTCAGAGTCTCAGAGTCAGAGTCTCAGAGTCAGAATCTCAGAATTTCATGAAATAATTAAAAAAAAATGCGTGGGGCTCCGCGCAATTTCTATGTCTAGCCAGGTACAGCTAAGCAGCTGGGGGCTGGAATCCGCAGCGCAGGGATGCCCAAGCTTTCTGGGCACCCCCCGCTGCAAATTGCAGCCCGCAGCCGCCCCAGAAGATGGCGCGTTCATTGAAGCGCCATCCTCTGGCGCTGAACCCCGCTCTTCCAGCGGCCCTGGTGGCGGTGGCACGCTGGGTAATAAAGAGGTTAGGGCCAGCTTTGTATTATCAGCTGGCCCTAAGCCCGAAATTTATGGCGGTCACGACAATATTAGACATGACCACCATGAATTTCTATTAAATTGTTTTAAAAAAAACACAACACAAGGAAAATTTTTTATTAGAAATAAAAAAAAAAGCCATTAGGGACTCCATCTTTAATTAAAAAAATCCTCTTCCGTCCGTCGCAGTCCAAAACGCGATGTCCTCTCTGCTCATCCCTGTGCATAAATATAGATGTCTATGCACAGGGAATAAGCAGACTGAGAACAATCTCAGCTCTGCTACATCATCTCTGTGCACAGACATTCATGTCTGTACACAGGGAATGAGCAGACTGAGAACAATCTCAGCTCTGCTACATCAGGCAGCAGGCGGGCTCTAGGACCCTGGAGCTGGGGCAGCCAGAACACAGAGAAGACAGGATCTTATCTGTGCGAGTCAGCGATTACTTACAAAGTAAACTAGCAATGCAAATAAATGACACAACTCGGATTGCTTCAGGCTGAAGCTTCCGAGACACATCTGCGATTTGTAAATCTCACACTACTCGCTATTACTCGCTTCCCCATTCATTAACATTGGACTCGCTAGACTCGCAACGAGTAGCGAGTCCTGGGCTCGGACTCGCTAGAGTCAAGCGATTCCGAGTAATTTAGGATTCGCCCATCACTAAGATAGATAGATAGATATGAAAAATAGAGATTTAGCTTTTATATCAGCGTTTTTCTGCTATTTGCGTACGTTGCAGTGAAAAAAAACCAATTTCCGCACTTGCTGCCTAAGGGCTGACCTACGGCACACTTGCGGCAAGTCGAATGCAATGTATATGCGATTTGTGGTTCACTTGCGGCTTGTGCAGCAAATGTGGTTTCGGCAGTTTTTGGCCGCAAAAACCGCGGTTACCGGCGGTTTTTTAGCGGCCGCATTTGCTGCAACTGCCGAAGAAGCATTTGCCGCATCTACAGCATTAACCGCAAGTCCCATATACATTGCATGGGACTTGCTGCAGGTGTGCCGCAGTTAGGCCCTTAGGTGGCAAGTGCAGAAATTGTATTTTTTTCATCACCACATTCTGCAAATAGCAGAAAAACGCTGATGTGAAAGGGGTCTAAGTGTTCATAAATTGTAATAAGGTAGATTAGGGACCCATCAGATCTAAGGCTACCGTGACGGGGTTGATGGGCAAACACAGATTGGCGAATACATAGACTATGAACATTGATTTCTTAAATGAAGCTACTTGATGGGCACACAAGTATTGGCCAGTATGTGTACCAAACGCCTTAGCATATAACAATTAAATTTCAAAAAATTACATAGACCATACAAACATAGGTAGTTGATGGATAGATGTCATGTCTTAATTGCATTATTGTTAACTCTTACTAAATAAACTATATATGGATTCTAGACTACCCGATTCTTTAGAATCAGGCCGCCATCTAGTTAGATACATATCTGCACTAAAATCTGCATCAATCCACATAGCCAAAATTGTCGGACACATTTTAGAAGCGTTTTTTGGTGCAGATTTGGTGCAGATTTTCAAGAATCTGCATGCCCCTCTTTCACATGTCTTTCAGTCATATTTTTAGGCATTTCTCAGGGCTGACCCACTTAAAAAAGGCCTCATTGTGCATGTTCCCTTAGTAGTTGGCTGCATAAACCCTGTACCTTCATCCTAAGGGCTCATCCATATACAAAATGAAAAAAGAAAAATAGAAATGGATCACAATTTTGCCATTTGGTCTTTATGTAAAAATGCCTGTGATCTATACCACTGACTTCCATTAGTCTGTGTGCTGTCCGCTTTGCTTATGCACAGCACATGATCATAAGTAGGTAAGAATAAAGATAAACGGCCTGTCGTTTGATTCATGCTGCCCAAACTGCACGCACTATGGCAGCCATGTATACTTGTCTCTGAAGATCCAGCCGTGGACCATAGCCAGAGACTAGACTTGCCCCTAGCTGGCTCTTCCCAGCACTGCTGCAGGTGATGGACAGATCTTTCCCATAGCAAGAGTCCTGCCAATAAACCGTGGAGGCCGACCAGGGACAGCATCGGACATGTCTAGTCTTCAGCTATGGACCCATGACGGTTCTTCCAAGCGCTGCTGTAGACTTGTCAGTCACCTGTCGCTTGCTATGAAGTGCCGACCAAGGTCGGCAACGGACTAGTTTTCAAAGTTATTAGAGAGTTTCAGAAAAACAAAAACCTGGATGTAATCTATCCCGCAAATTGGGCAGCATGAAAATGAGATATTTAGATAATGACGAATTACTATAATTAGATGGTCCATTGTCAGTCCAGTCTACATTAAAATGGCCTCCAGCATACACAAAATGATCATGGGCAGCACGGTGTCTCAGTGATTAGTACTGTAGGAAGGGTGGCTCAGTGCTTAGCACTGTAGAAAGGGTGGCTTAGAGTTTAGCACTACAGCCTTAAGGCGCTGGGGTCTAGGGTTCAAATGCCACCAAAGACAATGCCTGCAAGGAGTTTGTATTTTCTCCCAATGTCCTTGTGGGTTTCTTTCCATGCTCCAAAGACACAGTGATAGGAAATGTGAATTGTGAGCTCCAATGAGAACAGTGATTCTCACATCTGTAAACTGCTGTGGAATATAAGTAAAGGCTGGGTTACACGCAGTGACATCTCTACCGATGTCGCTGCAACGTCACAGATTTTGTGATGTTGCAGTGACATTGCTGCGTGTGACAGATCGCTGATCGTTGCGGAATGGCCAGGACCAATTTTCGGTCGCTGGTCTCCCACTGTCACGCATGCATCGGCATGTGTGACAGGGGCAATGACCAGCGACACCCAGTGTGCGCCCGACACCCTGACCGATCCCAGCAACCGTCGGGTGTCAGCGCATCGCTGGGTGATCGCTGGTGAAATCTGCCTGTCTGGCATCTCACCAGCGATCACATAGCAATGTTGCAGCAATCCCAATCATTGGTCAGGTCAGCTATTTCCTATCTTCCTATCTTCCTATCTTCACCATAAACTCTTGGATCGGTTACCTACGTTTGGGGATCAGTGGCTATGACACTTCTCCAGCAGCATTTATCCAATGTGCCCAACTCCTGGCATGCTCCTATAAACATTGGATTGTGGCAATGTTCCGCTGACAATCATGTATTGCATATTTCCAGCTCATGATTGTGATTTCAACATCTCGTAAATAGCCAGGACATGCCTCAAGGTCAAATACCGCTGTCTGTTAGCAGTGACCTTAGTGGATTCCCACCCGGAAGGGGCCAAGCGGTGCAGCAGTGTCCATGATGGAGGCCTTTATTTCCTCCTTGCCAGATGTGAGCATCTCCGGCAGAAACTCAGCCGTCTATGGGCTCTCCAGATGTCACCGATGCTTCCTACATGTCCACTGGCTCACAGCCAGATACAAGCTTCACTTGCTTCCTCAGATCTTCATCTTATGTTGCTTTTTTCAGGATCACAGAATTAACAAACTAACTCCTAAAAAAATAATGTTATAATTTGTTAAAAATGGTGCAAGGTGAACACCAACATTACAAACATATAAAGGCTACAAATAACCGGACAGTACAGATGAACTCTCCCTGTCATGTGCTGCCTAGTTAGATACCTGCCTAATAGTAGGGGTCAGCCCCTAGAGTCCCACGCCCATGGTGCTAGATTCCTGCCTAACAGAAAGGGTCGGCACTAAGGATGAGTGAGTATGCTTGTCACTACTCGGTACTCGCACGAATATCTCGGTACTCGGGGTACTCGGCGAGTACCGAGTAATCCCGCGATACTCTTGCTATGTTCGGGGTCCACCTCCCTGCATGTTGGCGCTCTTTACAGAGCCAGCCCACATGCAGGGATTGGCTAAAGCCACTGTAAAGCCACAGCCCTATTGGTTGTGGCTTTACAGTGATTGGCTGGCCGCACAGTGTGATCAAGTCTTTATAAGGCCTGACAATGCAATGCTCGTCACTCTGCTACACAGACAGGCAGTGTAGGGAGAGGTGCTGCTGATTGAGGGACAGATTTGTGGCCTTTCAGCTAGTGTAGGCGCAGGGCTGATAATCTATCTACCACAACAGTCCTTCTGAGGACTAAGGCTACTTTCACACTACGATTTTGGAGGGAGCGAATGCTGTCCGATAAAATCAGACAGCATCGGCTCCTTCTGATGCCTGGAATCGGATGCCAAATAGACATCCGATTCCGACAGAAAATAGGATGCCCGCCCTCCTGTCAGATCGCTCCCTGAGCTGTCACAGCTGTCTCACCTCTGCTCTCCCCTCTTCTCCCCTGGTCCTCTCCTCTGCTTCCCCGGTCCTCTCCTCTCTCCCCCGGTCCTCTCCTATGCTCCCCTGGTCCTCTCCTTTGCTCCCCCAGTCCTCCCCTCTGCTCCCGCTCTCCTCCGGGCTGATAAAAAAAATAAACAATGTATGCTCACCTATCCCCGAGGCCCCCGCCATCTCCCGCACGGTCCCGCAGGCTCCCAGTGTCCTCCCGGTGTCTCCCGTGTCTGCAGAGGTCTTCTTCTTCTTCTGAACAGTACCTGCCATGATGTCACAGTCACGTGACCGCCTGTTAACATGGTGTGACGTCACGGCACCGGGAGCCTGCGGGACCGTGCGGGAGACGACGGGGGCCTCGGGGAAAGGTGAGCATATGACTCACCGTGGCCGGGACTCCGGTTTAGACAGGCGATGCTTCCTTCCTCCTTGTCACGGGTGGACCGCGCCTGCCGGTAGTGGGGCCCGGTGTAGTGCAGATCAAAAGTGTTTGAAGACGTCTTGGTGGAACAGATTAAAGGGGTTTTTAATTTATTCGTGACGCCACCTATGAGTAGTTTCGGTAAGGACTACCGACGCTGCGAAACCTCCGGGGGATGGACAGCAGCAAGATGTTATGCTCCCCACAGGCTGAGCGGTGATCCCCGGGGGCTGGAGCTGCTCAAGATGTTGTGTGGCAGCTGCGGTTACCTTGTAGTGCGGACGGACAGTTCATAAGGAAGCACGGACACAGAAAGTCTCTGCAACGGGTCTTTACTGTAACCAGCAGGCAATACATGGCATACAGTGGTTGGGTAGTAGACCAGGTGGACTCAGCAGTGATGGTGTCCCTTAGAAATCCGCAGTGTTCCTCCATTCTAACTAATTGGTTTGCCAGTGTCGCCCAGGAATACCAGGTCGGGTACGGGGAGGCTGCTTCAATGCCCTATCCATGCTGTACGTTCTGGATGTTTTGGGGAGCCTTGGATCCCTCAGTGGGTACACCGCTGGTTAGACGACTGGAAGTTGGCTTGTGGTGGGGTGCTCCTGTGAAGCTGCTCCTCCACGCTTCTGGTTCGCGTAGCAGAGGTGAACTGCTGCCAGCTTCGGTACCAGTGAACCGGCTGTGAGTTGTGGGCACGGAAGTCTTTTGGGGACCCGTGTGATGATGCCCAATCCCAGTAGTTAAGGCCTCAGGTGCTGACACCCGACCGGTGACGGCCCAGGGGCCCGCACGGGGTGCGGAGCCCCCGCTCCTCTCCAAGTTCTGTGTTCTAGGCTCTGCTCTAGATTCCAGACTCCTTCGGTTCTGTTCTAGACTATTGTGTGTTCTACTACACTTCCCTAACACTCCACCCACCAGGACCTATGATTGGCCCTCTGTTCTAGGTGATGCATGCAGGGTTGGATTTCTAAATTAACCAGGTCATTGCTGAGTCAGAGAATATTGCGGCTGCATTTATGGCTGCAATACCCTCTTGTGACGCACTCGTTGCGGGGCGCCACACTCCCCCTTGGTTGAATACGCTTGTCCCCAAGCGTCACACTACCCACGTTACAGAGGTTTTTATATTTTATAACAGGTAATACACTTTTATTAATGACAGGTCATTGTATGCATAAAAGTGAAAAGGTGAATAAACAGGTTAACACATTGCGCAGACCGGGCGGGCGGTCGGCTGTCCTTAGGTAAAAGTTCAGGCTGTAGCCGCCAAGTCGCGGTGGTACTTCGCAAACAGGAAGAAGTCTCTTTAAGCAGAAAAGTTCAAACAACAAGTCACTTATGGAGGGCAGTGTTCCGGACTCGTATAGCGAACCACCCGTCACAGCATACATGTTGCTCATAGGTTACTATGTCCCCTCTATACAAGTCTCGGTTTGGATGGCCTCGCGGTAGGTGCGATTCCACATCACGACGCCCCACAAATACTTCAGTACTCACACCCTCCTCCCTTACGAATCCCCACCCGGTGGATAAGTTGAAGGTGCTTACCCTCCCGGTTTTACGGAATTGTTCAGGTAATGGAGATTGGCGGCGGGCCTCGGCGCGAGCCTGCATGTTGGCTTGCAGTCGAGTGTGCCACTCGTCTCTCCGGATACGACGTACCTCTTCGTCGGAGTGGTGCGGCGTGTGGATAATGTCACTACGGCGTGCTGGTTGTTGAACCGCTCGAGCTTGGTGGGCAGTCTGGAGTGGAGCCCGGTTCAACAGAACCGGAGAAGATGTTGTTGCGGCGGCACCCGACCAGTGCACCTGAGCTGGTCGCCTGGCAGAAGGATTCTTGGTGTCTCCCCAGGCGAACCCGGTGTAGAGATCCTCAGCTGGACTGTAGGTTTCGTCGTCATCCTCCTCGACCTCTCCTTCGATGACTACGTCGGGCTGCTCGGCTGACGAAGACGATGGAATGGAATCCTCTGGGTCAATGGGTGGCTGTGCTGCAAAGTTCTCCTCGGGGTCGTTGTGCAGGACTTCCAGGCTGCCTGCCTCTTCTTCTTTAGCAGCGGGAAGTGGTGTTTCGATCCCGGACACCAGGTAGGCCTCTGGATTTGCAGAGGAGGCCTCCGGTTCAGGGGAGAAACAGGCGACAGTCTCGGTAGTGTAGAAACTAGTCGCGGGTTCCGCAGGTGGAACCAGGTATGTGACGGCTTCTTCGTGGGAGCGCATTGGAAGCTCCGGCTCTGGAACGGGGTCGGTTGCAGGGTTAACCGCTGGAACGGGTCGAGCTGTGGTCCTCACAGGAATGATGCAGTCTATGGGCTCCGGTGACGAAGCAGGACAGGTGGTGGGCGACGGTGAGGCGGTCGAGAAGCTGGCGATGTCGTCTGGGCTTGGAGAAGCTGTACCCGATCGGCTCTGCTGCATCGCATGATGGAGTCTTCTGCCTAGGGTCGCACTCCAGCTGCGAATCGTCCATTCCACACTCTCAAGTAGTCGCACCCGGAGGTCTTGTAGAGCCTCTAGCCAGAAGTCGGGGCTGCCGTCTACGGTAAGGGCAGGACCCGGACCTGGTTGGCCTATGGCTGCTCTGGCCTCCGCCTCGACCTCCCGCATTAGGTCTTGGAGTCTCATGCTGGCCATTCTCTTCATTGGAGGGAAACCACACCCGTTCAACCGGTAAGCGTTCTGGTAGAGCTGGTGAAGAAGGTCTGTCACTCCCATTTCCTGTGGGCTCTTATAGTCCAATCGTGGGAAAAGTCTTTGGGGTCCGCCCCCATGGTTGATTCGAGCAATCAGGGCGGACAAAGAGTTTGGCGCCTTTTGTCTTTAGCCCTCCCACGATGGGGGGGGGGGTTGACTCACTCCTGGGCTTGCACGTGGCGGATTCTTGTGGCGGGAACGCCATCTTGGGCGCCATCTTGGCCCAACGGTGAAAAGGCGGGAAAGTTCTTTTAGGGACGAACAAAGTCCAAATTGTAGACAATAAAGTCCAGTTTAAGCACATTATACCCGTTGGGTAACGGGCCTGCTCGTATCCTGTTCGTGAAGCCATTTTCTGACTCACCGTGGCCGGGACTCCGGTTTAGACAGGCGATGCTTCCTTCCTCCTTGTCACGGGTGGACCGCGCCTGCCGGTAGTGGGGCCCGGTGTAGTGCAGATCAAAAGTGTTTGAAGACGTCTTGGTGGAACAGATTAAAGGGGTTTTTAATTTATTCGTGACGCCACCTATGAGTAGTTTCAGTAAGGACTACCGACGCTGCGAAAGCTCTGGGGGATGGACAGCAGCAAGATGTTACGCTCCCCACAGGCTGAGCGGTGATCCCCGGGGGCTGGAGCTGCTCAAGATGTTGTGCGGCAGCTGCGGTTACCTTGTAGTGCGGACGGACAGTTCATAAGGAAGCACGGACACAGAAAGTCTCTGCAACGGGTCTTTACTGTAACCAGCAGGCAATACATGGCATACAGTGGTTGGGTAGTAGACCAGGTGGACTCAGCAGTGATGGTGTCCCTTAGAAATCCGCAGTGTTCCTCCATTCTAACTAATTGGTTTGCCAGTGTCGCCCAGGAATACCAGGTCGGGTACGGGGAGGCTGCTTCAATGCCCTATCCATGCTGTACGTTCTGGATGTTTTGGGGAGCCTTGGATCCCTCAGTGGGTACACCGCTGGTTAGACGACTGGAAGTTGGCTTGTGGTGGGGTGCTCCTGTGAAGCTGCTCCTCCACGCTTCTGGTTCGCGTAGCAGAGGTGAACTGCTGCCAGCTTCGGTACCAGTGAACCGGCTGTGAGTTGTGGGCACGGAAGTCTTTTGGGGACCCGTGTGATGATGCCCAATCCCGGTAGTTAAGGCCTCAGGTGCTGACACCCGACCGGTGACGGCCCAGGGGCCCGCACGGGGTGCAGAGCCCCCGCTCCTCTCCAAATTCTGTGTTCTAGGCTCTGCTCTAGATTCCAGACTCCTTCGGTTCTGTTCTAGACTATTGTGTGTTCTACTACACTTCCCTAACACTCCACCCACCAGGACCTATGATTGGCCCTCTGTTCTAGGTGATGCATGCAGGGTTGGATTTCTAAATTAACCAGGTCATTGCTGAGTCAGAGAATATTGTGGCTGCATTTATGGCTGCAATACCCTCTTGTGACGCACTCGTTGCGGGGCGCCACACATACATATTTTTATTTTTATTTTAACCTCTGCTTTCCTAGTTAGCCGCAGTTTTACTGTACTGAGCATGCTCAGTACAGTAAAATCGGGTCCGAGGACACATCAAATATTTCCTCGGACCGTGCTCCATAGGGCCCCATGTTAAAAACTTCGGGTCGGGTCGGGATGTGCACTAAATGGCATCCGATTTGGTCCAATCCGATTTTGTCTGATTTTATTTTCAGTGCAAAAATTGGAGCATGCTCCAATTTTTGCACCAATAAAAAAATCGGACAAAATCGGACAGAATCGGATCAGACCAAATCGGATGCCATTTAGTGCATATCCAATTCAATCCAATGCCCATAGGGCTGCATGGGGACCAAAATCGGTCCGATGCTGTCCGATTGTTATCGGACAGCATCGGAAAAGAGAGAATCGTAGTGTGAAAGTAGCCTAATAGGGCTGTATACAGGCAGGGAGGCAGGGTATATAGCAAACTTCGTTGTGCCAGTATACCAGCCTGCATCACATCCGGGGCTGGTGGACAGGCTGGAAATCTCATCCATCCCAAAACAGTGCTTTTAGGGATTAATTTAGCTCTCTATAGGCAGGAGTGGGTTGTAGCGGAAATTAGTATACGCCAAAACAATCTGTATTCTCGTCAGCGTTTGTGTCTGACCAGTCCACCTGCTGGGATTTAACCTCTAATCTGTAATCTCAGTGTCCAGCTAAAAACCAACTCTTCTCTGCATTCATATACCATTTTTGTGCGGCAGGAGTAGGAGTAGGTTGTAGTGGAAATTAGTATACGCCAAAACACTCTGTATTCTCGTCAGCGTTTGTGTCTGACTGGTACTCCTGCTGGGATTTAACCTCTAATCTGTAATCTCAGTGTCCAGCTAAAAACCAACTCTTGTCTGCATTCATTTACCATTTTTGTACGGCAGGAGTGGGTTGTAGCGGAAAATAGTATACGCCAAAACACTCTGTATACTCGTCAGCGTTTATGTCTGACTGGTCCACCTGCTGGGATTTAACCTCTAATCTGTAATCTCAGTGTCCAGCTAAAAACCAACTCTTGTCTGCATTCATTTACCATTTTTGTGTAGCAGGAGAGGGTTGTAGCGGAAATTAGTATACGCCAAAACACTGTATACTCGTGTCAACGTTTGGGTCAGACCGGTATGGCTGCTTTAATTTAATCTCCAATCTCAGTATCCAGCTTAAAAACAACTTGTTCACCTTCATTTACCATTTTTTGAGGCAGGAGAGGGTTGTAGCTCCAATTTGTATACGCCAAAACACCCAGTATACCCATCACAGCGTTTATGACTGACCGGTATACCTGCTGGGATTTAAGCTCTAATCTGTAATCTCAGTGTCCAGCTAAAAACCAACTATTGTCTGCATTCATTTAACATTTTTATGCGGCAGGAGGGGGCTGTAGCTCCAATTTGTATACGCCAAAACACTCAGTATACTCGTGTCAGCATTTGTGTCTGACCGGTATAGCTGCTGTAATTTAATTTCTAATCTCAGTATCCAGCTCAAAAACAACTGGTCAGCATTTTCAGTTGACAGGCGGGTGCGTTTATCAGTAATGACTCCACCTGCGGCAAGAAAAACACACTCTGACAAAACACTAGCGGCACGGCAGGCCAGGACTTCCAAGGCGTAGAGGGACAATTCCTGCCACGTGTCCAGTTTGGATACCCAATAATTATAAGGCACAGAGGAATCTAGGAGCACTTTGGTACGATCGGCAAGGTACTCCTTCAGCATCTTTACAAACTTTGCAGTCCTTGTGACAGTACCCCGCACCTGAGGGCCTGTGCGATGGGAGGGGCTGAGAAAGCTCTCCCAGATCTTTGAGAGTGTTCCCCCTACCTCTGCTGGATTGGATTTGTGCCTCTCTCAGCCGGACGCCTTGGTTGTCCACCGAACCGTGACCTCTTCCGCAAGCGTTTTCAGAAGGGAATTTTTTGACTAATTCCGCAACTAGGGCCTTCTGGTATTGCAGCATTTTTGTAGACCTCTTCCCCTCGGGAATAAGAGAAATAAAGTTCTCCTTGTAGAAAGGGTCTAAAAGTGTCACCAACCAGTAATGAGTGTCCGCCAAGATGTTGATAACGTGAGGGTCACAAGATAGGCAGCATCACATAATGTCAGCCATGTGCGCCAGACTGTTAACACGCAAGACTTCAGGTCCTCGCCAACAGGATGACTGACCATGCTGTCTTCATCTTCCTCCTCCTCTCCCCTGTCCTCTGGCCATCCACACTGAACCGACGGTATGACGGTTGTGCATGTATTATCGTCAATTCCGCATGAAAGTAGCTCCATTTCTTTATCCTTCTCCTTGTCATAGTCCTCCAATGCACATTGGGATGAGATGAGGCGGGGCTGTGTGTAATCACCCCGTACGGTTTATTGCTCCAACTCATCGTGCTCCGCCTGCAATGCATCGTCTTTGATTTTGAGCAGACTGCGTTTTAGAAGACAGAGAAGCGGGATGGTGACGCTAATGATGGCATCATCGCTCCTCACCATCTTGGTGGAGCCCTCAAAGTTTTGGAGGACGGTACATATGTCGGACATCCATGTCCACTCCTGAGGTCTTATGTGTGGAGTTTGAACCATATACCGACGGCCTAGTTGATGCAGGTAGTCAACAACTACCCTCTTCTACTCAAAAATCCTGACCAACATGTGCAGTATGGAATTCCAATGCGTGGGGACATCACACACCAGTCTGTGAGCCGGAAGCTGCAAACACTGCTGAAAGCTGGCAAGGGCGGCTGAAGCAGTAGGTGACTTTCTAAAATGGTCACACAGGCAGCGTACTTTTATGAGCAGATCCGACAGCAGCTCCGGGTAGGATTTAAGAAACCGCTGAACCACGAGGTTGAGCACATGGGCCACACATGGAACATGTGTCAGCTCACCTCGCCTCAGAACCGACACCAGGTTTCAGCCATTGTCACACACGACCATGCCTAGCTGTAGGTTCAGCGGTGTGAACCAGCGATCTGCCTGCTGTTTCAGAGCTTTCCAGAACTTTTCAGCATTGTGGGGTTTGTCACCTACGCATATTAGCTTCAGCACAGCCTGTTGCCGCTTAGCCAAGGCAGTGCTGCAGTGCTTCCAGCTTGGGACTGGTGTAGAGGGTGAAGTGGAGGAGGAGGAGGCTGAGGATCATGACGTTCCGCAGCTGTACACTGTGGGTGAAACCCTGACTGAGTTAGGGCCTGCAATCCTTGGTGACGGAAGGACGTGTTCCGTCCCAAGCTCAGAATGGGTCCCGGTTTCCAGAATATTAACCCAGTGTGTCGACAGCGAGATGTACCGCCCCTGCCCACAAGCACTTGTCCACGTGTCCAACGGGTTAGGTGGACTTTTCAGGAAACTACGTTGTTAAGGGCACGTGTAATGTTTTGTGACACGTGCTTATGTAATGCGGGGACGGCACACCGGGAGAAATAGTGGCGGCTGGGGACCGAGTATTGTGGGACAGTCGCTGCCATCAGGTCGCAGAATGCTTCTGTCTCCACTAGCCTAAAAGGCAACATTTCTAGCGCAAGCAGTCGCGAAATGTGCGAATTTAGAAGTGTGGCATGTGGGGCGTTGGCAGCGTATTTGCGGTTGCGTTCCAAAGATTGGTGTATGGATAACTGAACGCTGCGCTGGGACAAGGACGTGGTTGATGATGGTGGTATTTCTGCTTGTGCAACTACAGGTGCAGGAAAGGAGGCATCTTCGCATGCAGTATGAACAGGGGATTGGCTTGCCCTGGGGTAAATGTTTTAGTCCATACTTAGAGAATGGGCATTACAAGTAGAGGAGACCCGCTCCTTTGTAATGGGAACAATATTTAGAGGCTCTCTTCCATGTTTCTTCGCAATGCCTCCCAATTTTTTGCAGCCCTTTCTAGGGAAAACTATGGAAGATCCACTTCCTTAATAATGGGAACCATATTTAAGTAGACCCTCATCCACGTCTCTATCCAGGGGCATTGGGGTACCTCCCAATGTTTAGCAGCCCTGCCTAGGGCAATACTACAAAAGAACCACTTCCTTATAATGGGCAAATTATTTAAAGAGGCCCTCATGCACCTCTCTATTCAGGGGCATTGAAGTGCCTCCCAATTTTTGGCAGCCCTGCCTAGGGCAATACTACAAAAGACCCACTTCCTTATAATGGGCACTTTGGCAGCCCTGCCTAGGGCGATACTACAAAAGACCCACTTCCTTATAATGGGCACATTATTTAAAGAGGCCCTCATGCACATCTCTATCCAGTGGCATTGAAGTGCCTCCCAATGTTTAGCAGCCCTGCCTAGGGCAATACTACAAAAGATCCACGTCCTTATAATGGGCACATTATTTAAAGAAGCCCTCATCTACGTCTCTATCCAGGAGCATTGAGGTGCCTCCCAATGTTTAGCAGCCCTGCCTAGGGCAATACTACAAAAGAACCACTTCCTTATAATGGGCACATTATTTAAAGAGGCCCTCATGCACCTCTCTATCCAAGGGCATTGAAGTGCCTCCTAATTTTTGGCAGCCCTGCCTAGGGCAATACTACAAAAGACCCACTTCCTTAAAATGGGCACTTTATTTAAAGAGGTCTTCATGTACGTCTCTTCCCAGGGGCATCGGAGTGCCACGCAATTTAAAAAAAAAAAAATCTTTCATGTAATCCAAAAAACTAACATATACCAACTCCATCTCACAAGTGGGTATGAGCCCTTAATATTTTCTCCAGGAAAATCCATTTTGGTTTCATTTTGTAACGTTTTCTTGACAGTCCGTAAAAGTGGCGTAATATTCTGACAACATTGTTCACAGCAGTGACCTTGGAGTCTGAAATGCTTACAGGGGTCTTCCCTATGCTGTTCCCATGTCATTTGAGCACTGTTCTGATACTTTTTGTGACATATTTAGTGTTTATCCATGCTGCCGGGAGTAATGCCAGAAAAATACTCGGGTCTCCCATAGGATAACATTGGGCTCAGTGCTCGGGCCGAGTACACGAGTATCTTCGCGCACCCTAGCATTGTAGTCGGCATCCTAGACTCACATGCCCATGGTGCTTGAAACCTGCGCAACAGTAGGGGTCAGCCCCTAGAGTCACAACGTTTTGTGAGGATCCATTTTTGGTCTCAAAAATGGATCCTCACATATAATGAGCATGTCAATTTGGGCGACAGTTTTCAAATCTGCTTCCATTGACTCTATTGTTTATGAGCTGAAAAAAATGTATGCGTCAAAAACGCTCTGTGTGAATAGATGATGCGTGTGTGTGAATGTAGCCTTAGACCTTAATATGAGCTACAGAGGAAAAGTACCGTATTTTTCTCTTTATAAGATGCACCGGATTATAAAATGCACCCCAATGGGAAACAGAAGAAAACTTGTTTTTAATGATAGATAAGGTTCATCTTATAATGCCAGAGACAATTTTACAATCAATATATATGATCCTCCATTCTTGTATATATGTCTCCCATCCTGGTACATGGTCCCCATCCTGGTATATGTGATCTCCATCTGGTTATATATAATCTCCATCCTGTTACATGGCCGCATTCTGGTATATAGCATCCATCCTGGTATATATGATCCCCCATCCTGGTATATATGATCTCCACCCTAGAACATTGCCCCCATCCTGGTATATATGATCTCCATCTGGGTATATATGATCTCCATCCTGGTATATGATCCCATATCCAAGTATATATGATCTCCATCTAAGTATATACATGGCCGTATTATCCATTAGGCACCGGAGGGCGGGTGCATGGGAAAACAGGTTGTGGGGGGCGGCGCCATCATTAAGATTTAAAAAAAAATTACAAAGAATTTTTTTCACCCCTCCTCGCCGGACTAAGTAAAAGATCCGACATATTTTTCGGGAGGATGGGGGAGGGGGATGCAAGATGTCAGTGCTGCAGGGGCACAGGATGAGCGGTATACACTCCTGTGTACATGGAGGATATACCTGATGCCTGATGTCACGCACATGTGACTCGGGTGGGCAGAGGTACATGGGGGCTGTGCAGAGGGCATGAAGGGGTGTGCAGAGGGCATGGAGGGGTGTGCAAAGGGCATGTATATAATCTTCATCCTGGTACATGGCCCCCATCCTGGTATAGTGTATATGATCTCCATCTGGGTATATATGATCTCTATCCTGGTATATGATCCCTCATCCAGGTACATTGCTCCCATCCTTGTACATAGAACCCCATCAATGTATATAGCCACCATGATTATGTACCGAGGGGAGTTGCGGCAGCAGTGGTGGAGCGGAGTCATAGGAGGCGAGGTCACTGGTGGCTGTCAGCAGTGGGACAATGCTGCAGACCCGGAACTTGAGGCCACGGCGGTGTGTGGTAGTGCATGGTGGGCACCATTGCTTTTCTGGAAGGTAAAAGGCTGCGGAGGCGACTCATGCTTAGATCGAGATGCAAAACCCCTGGGCAAGGCGGACACTGTTTCTGGAAGACAGTAACCATATTTTTTCTAATTCTGGACAAACACTTTAAAAATTAGAAGCCACAGTAGATGAAGAAACAAATCTTAAACTTTTGGCAGAGATTGGAATGGCTGCCCAGCCATGTCCCAAATTGCAAATTTAGGTTCTTTCCCAGGGCATCTTCCTAGACCTCACCAGTAATTTTTTTGGACAGATTAATCTTATAATGTCAGTGACCATCTTACAATCAATTTACGGCATATGATCTCCCATTGAATAAATTAAATAATGACCAGTTTTCATGAATGTTATATTTTTATTATATTTTTGTATTTAAATTTTTAGTAATTATTTTGTATAGGATAACATTTTATATATTTTTAGATCTTTAGATTATATAACATTAATTGATTCATTAGTAGGATGAATATAAAAATACTGTCAGCACTGTGTGTTGGATATCACCTGAGAAAGTAGACAGATCACCCTAGAAACGCATTGTGGCTTTTACTTGTGTAATTTTTGGAATAAATCGTTATTATACTTAATTAATATGTCTATGACGGCCAGTGCACTACTTGAGGTGTTTTTTAATTCTATTGTGTTATTCTCTATCCCCTCGGGGATAATGCTGCTCTGCAGCAGGCAATTTTTTGGCAGTGCTCCAGTTAGTGCGCTAACACCTGTGGTCAGGGGCTGACTGGTAGATCTTGCCCTGGGGGGCAGTCTACTTTTCCAGCCCGAGCACAAGTGAGGACCGGGGGGAGATGGAGTGCAATTGGAGCAAGCTAGGTGAAGAGCGGGGGGGGTCAGGGGGGCACTGTCGTATCGTAGCCGGGAGGGGGTGGGGGGGTGCTGCCACTCACCAGCCCCCACCACGATGCCTGTGGCGGCCCGTCGCCTACTTCACGAGTCCCGTTATCATTGTGGCAGCTGCAGCCGCAAAGTACCGCCATGCGGCCCCTATCATTACAGGGGGTGGCCCTAAACTACCCAAATGCCTCCCTGTCCCCTGGGCCAGTCCGCCCCTGTCCGTGGTGAACTCTGGTACCCACATGACACTCACCCGAACTACAACCTTATAATTTAAACAGTGTATCCAGTCGCCTTCTTAGCTATGGGGTCCAGCATTCTCTGTCCCTGATCAGAGTTTTAGGTGTATATAAGGCTGTGATGTACCTCTATCCTTCCAACGCTGCGGCTCGGTTTCTATTTCTCCTGAAAGGATAGGCCTAGATGCGCGCTCTCAACCTCTCAAAGAACGGTCTAGGCTGCTGTTTAGCCATATTTGGGATTCTAATGCCTTTAGGAAATAAATATTAAAATTATTACTTATGTTGGAAGACACACAGAGACATTGAGATGTCTCTCTTTTTTCATTCAGGGAATGACATCCAATTTTAGGCACTAAGGCTGGCTTCACACCACGGTGTGATCCGGTCCGGGCCTGTCCGGTGTAAACCAATCAGCCCCAGACCGGTTTTTGGCCCCATAGTAGCCTATGGGGCCGGATGGAGCCGGATGGCAGCTCTCTGCCAACCGGTTTCATCTCTCCGGTGGAATCCGAGAGAATTCAGATTATTCTCTCTGGACACAAAAATGATACTTGCATCATTTTTTTGGCCGGGGAGAAAAATCTCCCTGATTTGCCGGATCCCGGATTCTCCCGGATCCGGGTCAATCCTGCGCTCCCTAACATGGGAGCCTATGGGGCCGGATTGCCCCGGTCTGTGCGAATCCGGGAACCGGACACTGTCGGCTGCACGCCGCTGTTGTTTCAGGACCGCGGCTAGCTCCATGCTAGCCACGGTCTTGAAAAATCAGCAGTAGCGGCTGCAATTTCAGACATCCGCCTGTACACAGGACCGGAGGGCACATTTGGCCCTCCGGTTCTGTGTGCTGATCCGGTCCGGGGCTGGTTAAACAAAGAAGAGAAAAGAGCGTGTGTAATTCCAGGATCAACCATGCTCAAAAAAAAGATAATGAAAAAAGGATAAGTTTTATTTAGACAATAGGAAAGGGAACATACAAAGTAAAAACAATTAAAAAAAAAAGTGTAAACAAACACTTATACATCTGACAAGACCGCAGCTCAGCAAAATTACAAATAACGCCTCAGGATAAACTATCCTATAGAGGTAAGGTACAGGCTTCAAAGTTACTGCTAAATAATGATCAAACAACCTTCAATTGAGTATATCATAATTCATATTGAAGACACCAGGTGGGTGATGTTCAATATAGGTCACACATAGGTTACAAAAAAAATCAGAAATAGTGGTGTTATGTTAATGCAAATTTTGCAGAAACAGCATCACTGGCATAAACAAAAGAGTGTAACTCAGTTGAAACGACAAGATATTAGGTAGTAGTAAATTGAAGTCACATAGCTGTCACACTGGAAATAAACCATATAAACACAGATTCAATGGACCATGAAATATAGCTAACCAAATATCTCATTAGTTATGAACCTCAATGTAGTGCACTGATAGTAACTCAAAAATGAACATGTGATATACATGTAGTTACAAAGGGGTTGTGATCAGGGAGCCCTTTGAGAGAAACCAAGAAGGTGTCCATAAAACCTGTAGAGAAAGAAATGGACACCTAGAAAGAGCGGGTACAAGGAATAGAAGCCAGAGGAAAATCCTCTAAAGTACCTGTGCTGGCTGCAGGCTGTGAGGACCAAACACCCTACGCGTGTCGCCGCTACGCAGAACGGCTTCGTCAGGGGCTAGGAGCGAGGGTCAAAGCCTAAAATCAGGGCTTATGTAGTCCTATTCCTAATTGCAAACTGGCAGCATCTGTGCACTGAAAGTGCCGACGCCAGGAAGTGACGTTTCAGTGTCCGTCACGTGTTAGAGGCGAGCGTATCACAGTATAGAAGCTACGTTGCTAAAAGACATAGCATGTATACAGACGCCGCAGGCATTAGTATGGAAGTTTCCGCCCACAGGGGCGGAACTGTCTGAGCTGGTGACGCAGCACCAAGCTCGTGATTAGACCGGCCGGTCAGAATGACAACGCATGCGTGCAGACAGACACAGCGTTGTACTTAGAGGACAAAGAGTTAGATAAGGGGAACGATTAACAATAGATTTTTTTTTTTTTTTGGGGACTGGAAATGCTAATAAGAATATAAAGATCAATAGGGCAAGGATCTTTGAGCTGTTTTTTGTTTTCTATTTTATTATTTGTTGTTATTAATGCGCAAGAGTGTGCTGATCCTTTCCGGGGCTGTCAGGGTCATCCCGGACAGCCCTGGACCGGATCACACCGTGGTGTGAAGCCAGCCTAAGTCTCTAATTTATAGTATACAGTGTCAATACTGCAACTAAAGTTAAAGGCTCTTGCATTAAAGGATGTTGTCAACAAACAAAGTTCATTTTAATTGATAGATCTTAGAATAATAATATTTTCCAGAATTGGATGTGATTAAAAAAAAAATGTTCCTGTGCTGAGATCTTATATATGTGATCCTGCTAAGCAGGGCCGTATTTAACTCTAGGCATCCAAGGGCACATGCCAAGGGCACCAGGTTTCAGGGGGCAGCATCACAATCAAGATTAACCCCTTAAGGACCGAGTCACTCTGCAGTTTAATGACCAGACCATTTTTGCAATTCTGCCAGTGTCCCTTTATGAGGTAATAACTCTGGAACGCTTCAACGGATCCTAGCGATTCTGAGAATATTTTTTCGTGACATATTGTGACATATTGGGTTTCATGTTAAGGGTACATTTAGGATGATATTTTTTGCATTTGTTTGTGAAAAAATCCTAAATTTTGCAAAAATTTAGAAAATGTTGCATTTCAAGTTTTTAATTTTTTATTCTGTTAAACCAGAGAGTAATGTCACACAAAATAGTTAATAAATAACATTTCCCACATGTCTGATTTACATGAGCACAATTTTGGAAAAAAAAATTTCTTTGTTAGGAAGTTATAAGGGTTCAAAGTTCATGAGCAATTTCTCATTTCTCCAACAAAATTTACAAAGCCACTTTTTTCGGGACCACATAACATTTGATTTGACTTTGAGGGGCTGATGTGACAGAAACTACCTAAAAGTGACACCATTCCCAAAACTGCACCCTTCAGGTGCTTCACAGAAACTAAAACAATGTGGAAGGAAAAAATTAACATTTTACTTTTTCCAATAAAAATGTTGCTTTACCCTCAAATTTAGCATTTTCACAAGGGAAACAGGAGCAAATGGGACCTAAAATTTGTTGGGAAATTTCTCCTGAGTACACCAATACCTCATATGTTGTGGAAAACCACACTGTTTGGGCGCACAGCAGGGCTCAGAAAGGAAGTAGCTCCATTTGATGCTCCAAGCAGAAAATTAGCTGAAATCGTTAGTGAACACCATGTCGCATGTGGAGATTCCCTGATGTGCCTAAACAATGGAGCTCCCCCACAAGTGAGATTATGCACTGATGATATGGGGCTCCGCTGTATTTTTGGTCACCAGCACAGGTACAACAGGCAGGTACAGGTTGCCACCCTCCCCCAATTGCCTAGTCTTACCTGGCTGGTAATCAAAATACAGCAGAGCCCTTTTTTTTTTATTATTTCTTGAAATAATTTAAATTAAAAAAGCCATGTGGGCTTTGCCGTATTTTTAATTTCCAACCAGGTACAACTAGGCAGCTGGGGGCTGGAATCCTTAGCGTGGAGTGGCCCAAGCCTTCTGGGCCTCCCACGCTGCAAATTGCATCCCGCAGCCACCACAGGAAATGGCACATTCATTAGAAGTGCCATTTCCTGGCGCTGTACCCAGACTCTTCCAGTTGCCCTGATGCTGATGGCAAACTGGGTAATAACAGGGTTAACGCCAGCTTTGTATTGGCAGCTGGCACTAAGCCCGAGGTTCATAACGTCGAGCCAATGTTAAACCCGGCCATTGAGAACCTCAAAGTCAATGGTAAATAAGACACCACAGCATGAAAAAATCATTTTATTACGAAAAACAAAAACACATATTTGGAATCTTTATTACCCCCACATGCCCTCTGAAGTAGTCCACAACGATGGTCCCACGATGGTCAGTCGACTCCAGAGACAGCAGCAAAGGATCAAGGGTACTTTATGTGGCGCCCCACTGGTCGGTGTGCCACGGAAGGGTACTGCACCAAGACCAGCGTGTGTAGTATCCCTGTGACTAGTGGATTGGAATGTTAATTTGAGGCCCTCACTACATGCATTCACACACCTAGAGCCAGGGGATCAATTGGTTAACCTGTTGCTAAGGGGACCGATCCTGGTCGGCGGAGTTAGGTAAATAGTGAAGAGCGGGAAGAAGCCTAGTTAGTTCATCAGGGGAGGAGGGGGACCCTGCAAATGACGCAGAGGAAGGGGCACCTAAAAGTCGGTGACCCGGACTGAGGGGGATCCTCGTGTGTTAGCTAACACCCTAATCCGGACCAGAACGGCACCTGGCCAGAAGGATCCAGTCCAACACCGGAGGACCAGCACCGAGGCGATGTGGGCGTTTACCCCTGAGTCACAGAACCGGTCGTGATGCGGGCTCCTTCAAGAAGTTGCAGTCCAGTCCTGCATATCCCCATAAGGCCTGCAGAGGGTAAGGAGTCCTCTGTCCCGTAAATCCCGTGAGCGGGCGCCGGATTCTGTGCAGGGCGGTACTGGAAGAGGAGTGAAAGGACAGAGGGAGAATCCTGAAGGAACACCACTGAGGGCCTCAAAGAGACATTTCATCCTCTGGTGACTACCAAGGCCAGCTACCCGAGACTATGCCTGTAAGCTGCCTAAAGGTTACCAGTAAACCCATGTACAGACTAAGCAACGTGTGGTGTTTTATTCCATCGCGCTGGGAGACGTTACCAAGACTCCCGCCTGCAGAGCTGCCTCCCTGTGTCAGCAATGACTACCAGTACCACAGCACTGCCCTGGGGATCCTGCTCCACCTACGGGGAGCAACACCACCTAGCTAGAGCCACACCATCCCCAGAGGTCTCAGAGCAGCGATGGTGCTAGATATATACTAGATACCGTAGGTGGCATCACGAACACTTTATTTTATCATTTTATGTTTACATAATTTTTAGTGACCACCAGGGCCACGTACCCAGGCACCGGCCACCAGTGACAGCACCTTTAAAACTGATTAAGGACATTCATGAAGCAGGAACGACTTGTAAATTTGGCTATCATGAGCATTGAGTCAGATATACTGCGTGAATTGGAATTTAGTGACATCATTAGTAATTTTGCAGCACAAAAAACAAGGAAGGTGCCTGGATTGTAAAAAAAAGAATGATTTTACCTGAATTACTGTGTGTAAATGATTTTTGTAAACAAACTTGCGTTTGTTTCATTTTGTGTTTTTGCATTACATATTGCAACACCTTGAAAAATGGGACTGCCTCCAAAATAGGCCCCGGGCCACCCACCTCTTAAATCCGACTCTGCCACCACTATACTGTTATATATGTCAATTTCTAAATTCTAATGGCAAGACTGGAAGCACAGTACCCACCTGTGGTGCAAGAGTTCCAATGGCCCTACCGTGGCAGGGATTGCTGGAGCTTGTCGATCACGCCCAAGGATGTGTGACTAAAGGCAGGACTAGTATAGTGAAGTAATGTCTTGTTGACCTAGTCCTCCCTCATTAGCATAAACTGAGCTTTGGGGTAAAAAATAGCAATGCTAATGTGGCACACAAAAAGCTTATTGGAATACATAATTTGGCATAAATAGTGCTACAGTGGTGATTGAGGACTGTTAGTGGTCATATGAAAGTGTACCTAGAATAGATGATGTTTTGCTGATGCTTACACCAAGCATTGCTTTAATACAGACTTCTCTTTTGTTAACTGCTAAAAATATACTATTAAGCCTTATATTGTTTAAAGCATTCTTACTTTGCAGAATGTTTTTTATACCTGCCCCGAGTGTGTTTCAGCCTGGGGAGACCTCTAGCAAGTCTGGAACCAGAAGCTCACAACGCCTTATTGATTGCAGGTCTTCAGCCGGTGTTTAAATGTATTTGCTTTTGACAATGCAGGGGTTAAGGACTCTTACCTTGCTGGATGTTTCTTGTGGCTTTATTCTTAGGTGCAGCCCTTAGCCCCCTTCTGTGGCCACTCTCCTCCACTTTAAATAGTCACATGTCTTACCATTTGACAATGGTTATGCTGACCACCTCAGAAGGTGCTGGTCTCTAGCGGAAACTGTGGAGTAGTGTTTATTGCAGCTCTGGAGTTTTCTGCTTTTGTGTTTGTGTCTATTTCCCACTGTCTGTTTTCCTTTCCCTTGTGTTGCATTATTTGTAGTGGTGAGTCTAGTGTAGTCCACAGCCTTTTCACCAGCCAGGGTACGTTCAAGGCAAAAAAGGGCTTAGGCATGTGATTGTGACTGGGTAAAGGACCTGTATAGGGACATTAGGGAGTGCAGGGCAGACTAAGGTGAGTACCATAAGGTGCCCCCTCTTTCCACTTCCTATAGCCATGGCCGTATTTGCCATTAGGCACTCGTAGGCACGTGCCTAGGGCGGCGCCATACACAGGGGGCGGCGTCTCAGCGTGTTTTCTTTTTTTTAATTTTTCTGGTGCCCTGTGTCGGCCGGGTTGTAAGCCCCGCCCCCTCATACCCCCCCCCCTTCGTCATCAGGCCCGCTGCTCGCCCACCTCACCCAGCCTGCAGCCGGGTGATAAGTCCCGCTCCCTCTTCCCCCCCTCCCCTCGTCATCAGGCCCGCCGCCTGCCCACCTCAACCCAGCCTGCCGCAGCCTGTTCCGCCGAAAGGGAGAAGGAGGGGCCCGCTGCGGAGGAGACCATGACAGAGAGCGCGTGGGGGGTAAAGTCCGTCAGATGGCATGTGCGGCGGCGGCAGAGATGGGGATTTGAAGATCCCGCCCGGGCAGCACAGGCGGCGGTGGCTCAGGCCGCGCTGCGCCGGATAAGTCTGCAGGGATGAGGCACAGGGGGTGCAGGGATGCGGCACAGGGGGTGCAGGGATGCGGCAAAGGGGTTCCAGGGCTGCGGCTCAGGGGGTGCAGGGATGCGGCACAGGGGTGCAGGGATGTGGCACAGGGGGTGCAGGGATGAGGCTCAAGGGGTGCAGGGATGAGGCTCAGTGGGCGCAGGGATGTGGCACAGGGGGCGCAGGGATGAGGCACAGGGATATGGATGGGGCACAGGGGTGCTGGGATGGGGCACAGGGGTGCTGGAATGGGGCGCAGGAGTGCTGGGATATGGATGAGGCACAGGGGTGCTGGGATGGGGTGCAGGGATGGGGCACAGGGGTGCTGGGATATGGATGGGGCGCAGGGGTGCTGGGATATGGATGGGGCGCAGGGATGGGGCGCAGGGGTGCTGGGATGGGGCGCAGGGGTGCTGGGATGGGGTGCAGGGGTATGGATGAGGCACAGGGGTGCTGGGATGGGGTGCAGGGATGGGGCGCAGGGGTGCTGGGATATGGATGGGGCACAGGGGTGCTGGGATATGGATGGGGCGCAGGGGTATGGATGGGGCACAGGGGTGCTGGGATATGGATGGGGCACAGGGGTGCTGGGATGGGGCACAAGGGTGCTGGGATGGGGCGCAGGGGTGCTGGGATATGGATGGGGTGCAGGGATCTGGATGGGGCACAGGGGTGCAGGGATCTGGATGGGGCACAGGGGTGCAGGGATTTGGATGTACACAGGGGTGGTCCTGGTGCCGAGTGCAGGCGAGCTGGAGACTGGGAGCCGCAGAGGAAGAAGCTGCCGGGATGAGGGATCCGGAATCAGGAGCGTGGAGTCAGGTAAGGCGCTGTTACAGCCGAAGATAGCAGCCGGGGGGACAGAACGGAAAATATGGATGGATGGGGCGGCCTGGAAAAGGGGCAGAATGTGATGGATGCATAGATGGGGCGGCCTGGAAGAGGGGGCAGAATGGAAGGATGGGGCAGCCTGGAAGAGGGGGCAGAATGGGATGGATTAATGGATGGACGAGGCGGCTTGGAAAAGGAGGCAGAAGATGGATGGAGGAGGGGGGCATGGAAAAGGGGGCAGAAGATGGGTGGATGGGGGAGAAGGTAAATGGAACGTAGTGGAGAAGCTACATGGATGAGAGAGAGGCTTTGTGGAACATGGGAGGGGAGAGGCTGCATGGAACATTGGAGGGGTATGGGGGGGGAGAGTATGAATTGCATGGGACATTTGGGGGGTGAACAGTATGGGATATGTGGAAGGAGGATGAGCAGTATGGCATACACATTTATATAGGGAACGTACTGTCCTGGTGATGTATTGATGGTGGTTCTGATTATGTATTATTGTATTGATGGTGGTTTTGGTTATGTACTGACGGGTTATAGTGATGATGTATTATTGAATTGATGGGGGTTCTGTTGATGTATTGACTGGTTTTGGTGATGTATTACTGTATTGACAATGGTTCTGGCAATATACTGACAGGGGTTCTAGTAATGTGTTATTGTATTGCCGGTGGGTTTGGTGATGGAGTCATGTGGATGTTGTAATCTTTAACTTAAAAGGGAACCAACCACCCCAAATGCCCCCCCCGGACTGTTAATATGGGTCCCTACACCCAGCACACACATTTGGTGCAAGCGTTTTTGCTAAAAAAACTGTTTAGTAGAAGTGAAGATCTAGCTTTGTAAAGTTTAAAACATGTGGCCGACTGGGCGTTACTTAGCTTGTTCTCCAGCCGAGTTGCATCTGCCCGTCATCCTCCTCTCCCTCATCGCTTTAGTAAAGCCCAGCCCTTTCTTCCTCGTCACAGGCTGGTGCACGGGATCTCATGCCCGTGCACACGTCATCAGCTACAGCCAGGGTCACGAGCACACGCTCTGACTTCCTGCGCTCAGCTGTGCATTACACCAGGAGGCTGCAGTGATTGGACATTATGTAAGTATTCACTGCAGGCGGGCATTGTAGTGCGACAATAGTGCTGTGTAAAGGCTAACATGCTGGGCATTGTAGTACTACAAGACAGCTGTGTGAGGGCTATCATGCTGTGGTGCTGGGCTATTATGATAGCCCTCACACAGCTGTCTTGTAGTACTACAATGCCCAGCATGTTAGCCTTTACTAAAGCGATGAGGGAGAGGAGGATGACGGGCAGATGCAACTCGGCTGGAGAACAAGCTAAGTAACGCCCAGTCGGCCACATGTTTTAAACTTTACAAAGCTAGATCTTCACTTCTACAAAACAGTTTTTTTAGCAAAAACGCTTGCACCAAATGTGTGTGCTGGGTGTAGGGACCCATATTAACAGTCCGGGGGGGGGGGGGCATTTGGGGTGGTTGGTTCCCTTTAACAGACTTGATCCTAAACATTATAGACATTGCTTCCGGATTATCAACGACCAAAGGGGCGGCAGTGGCGGCAAATTTTTCGACCGCCCCGGTCGCCACAAACAGTAGCTACGCCACTGCCCGGGTGGGCGGCAGCACATTCCCGACAGGCAGGCAGCGGCTGAGCTCAGCTGTGTTTGAGTCAGCGGTGCGTGTGTGAAGGTGCAGCATGGGCCAGGGCAGTGGGCATCAATCATCATGCATCAGATTCATGATGCATCATCCTTGATGGCAATGGTGGATAGGCGGGGAGGCGCCGCGGCAGGCATCAAGTACAGTGACGTGCACAGCACAACAACAACCCACAAGTCTGTACTAGCAGTCTGTAACCAGCCAGCCCCAGCTGAGCCAGCAGGAGGAGGGAGGGAATCAGTAGTCAGGAGGACATAGGCAGCATGGCATGCTGGCAGCAGCAGGGAATGGACCCTCTGGGTAAGGCCCCCGGCCTTTCCCCCCCCCCATATGTATCTCTGCAATGCTGCAGCCTCTAGGTATGTGTGGGCCGCTCCCATCCCCCACATATGTATCTATGCATGCCTGCAGCGGCCCCAGCCCCAGTTATGTGTGGGCCGCTCCCATATGTATCTATGCATTGCTGCAGCAGCCCAGTTGTGTGTGGGCCGCTCGCATCCCCACGTCTATGAAATGCTGCAGCGCCCCCTGCCCCGGATATGTGTGGGCCGCCCCCACACCCCACATTATGTATCTATGCAATGCTGCAGCGCCCCAGCTCCGGGTCTGTGTGGGCTGCTCCTATCCCCCCTATCTATGCACTGCTGCAGTGCCTGCAGGCTGCTGCAGCCCAAGCCTATGTGGGCTGCTAACCCCCCCCCCCCACCAATATGATATAGGGGTAGGGGGGGTCGGGATGACAGCGGCCCACACACAGACCTTGGCTGCAGCAGGCACTGCAGCATTGCATACATATGGGGGGGATGGGAGCGAGTGGCCCACACAGACCTGGGCTGCAGCAGCCTGCAGGCACTGCAGCATTGCATAGCTTTGGGGGGGGGGGGAGGTATGGGAGCAGCTCACACAGACCTGCTGTAGCATGCTATATGGGAGAGAGCCGGCCCTGGCCCATAGACCTGCAGCATACCAAATAGGAGGGGGGTGGCCCACAGACCTGCAGCATGGGCTGTGGAGTCAGAGTTGCAGCCCATTTTGGTGGAGTCAGTAGAAAATGGACTGACTCCGACTACTAAAATATATAACAACAAATTGGGTATAGGTTCAATGTATAATGTGCTGAGTTTATTAATGTTATGAATTATTTTTATGTTCTTTCTAAAGACCTTTATTCTTGTATTACAATAACGTTTAAAACCTGATGTTACCATACCATTGTTCTACAATAAATATATCACTTAAACATCAGCCATGTTTGGAGGAGTCGAAGTTGAAGGAGTTGTATTCAGAGTCTGGGAAATTCAGGAGTTGGAGTCAGTGGATTGACTTGCACTACTCACACTAGCGTTAGCCTTTTCGCTGACGGATCCGTGTAAAACTTAGAATTCTGCAGCCTGAGCACAAGCATTAACGTGGTGTAACGGTGTGTTCAGGCTGCCTAAATATCCGTTACTGCAAACCGTGTTTCTGTCTGCGCTCAGAAATAGAGCATATCCGGGACTTCTGTGTGCGCTCAGAAATAGCGCATATCCGGGACTTCTGTGTGAAGCGGCCGGTTGCGATGGGAGACCGGTAACCGTAGGGATATATAGGCAGCCTCAACCCAGAGTTACAGCACGTTAACGCTTGCACTCAGGCTGCAGAATTCTAAGTTTTTCACGGATCCGTCAGCGAAAAGGCTGACGCTAGTCTGATCCTATCCTTACCAACTCCACAGCCCTGTTTACAGCATGCTATATGCTTCAGGGGGGTTCACACAGACATGCAGCATGCTGTTTGAAGTCCTGTTGGGTTTTGCCCGCGGAGTGAGACTTCTTTGCCTCTTCTCTATGCACTGACCTGTCAAATGCGGTGTAGATCACGCTCCTACGCCAATTCTATCAGTTCTGTGTGTACAAGTAGCGCAGAAGTCCCGCTCTGCAGGCAAAATCCAACATGACTGCAAACACTGATAGTAAGAAAGTAGTGTTTTTAAATCACTCCTGCAGCCCCTTCACAGGTGCCACAATATAGTACATGTGTAGAATTACATTTTCACACATTAAGTCCTCTTTCACTTTCGTGCCTCCGGCATGTGTGCAGTCCATGCTAACACATGCCAGAAGCACGAACATACGGTCCAGACAGCAATGTTCCTCTATGGCCCCCTTTCACATGTGCGCATGCATTGATTAACATTGGTCTGACTGCAATGTGAGAAAATGCACTCAT
The DNA here is from genome assembly GCA_033576535.1 of Allobates femoralis. Lineage (NCBI taxonomy): Eukaryota > Metazoa > Chordata > Amphibia > Anura > Aromobatidae > Allobates > Allobates femoralis. Next base: position 138,436,736 of record JARQOC010000005.1, on the reverse strand, counting down.
CCAAGTTTCACCCCAGTGTGTCCGTGCCCTAATAATAAAATCCATATAGTAATCCTACAATGTCTGCTGGACATGGTATGGGGAGGATTTATGGCTTAGTTAGTACACTCCATACTTCATGGTATGGGGAGGATTTATGGCTTAATTAGTACACTCCATACTTCATGGTATGGGGGGTTTATGGCTCAGTTAGTACACACCATACTTCTTGTTATTAACCAGTTAATGCTCTCTTGTCCACCACACTGCAGTGTCAAAAGAGGAAGACAGCGAGACAAGCAGCAACATGGCGTCAGAGAGCCCCTGACCTCGACATAGAAGATCCTCAGATCCTGGTATTGTGACGACATATGAAGAAATATTTTTTTACATTTATATTACACTATGAACTCCACAGCACATACATCATTAACACTGTCCCCATTGGGGCTCACAATGAAAACATCCTGCCAGTATGTCTCATATTGTACATCGCCTTTCTTTGATACCACCTTCACAAATATTGCATTTATTGCACTTGTCAGGTTTTGGATGTTTTCTGATTGCATTTTTTTGCAGGATGTCATAATTGACTCCCAGAGCTGCTGGTTTGATGGTTGTCTTACAGCATCTTAGATTTTTTTGCTTAAAGGTACTTCCAAGTTTCTCAATAGGGTTGAGATCAGGGGAGACTGGTAGCCACACCATGCTTTTCTCTACTTTTATGTCCATAGCAGCCAATTACTCAGGGCTATGGTCTGTACCAAGAGATGGTGCTTTGTCATGCATGGGGATGATTTTGTACGAAGAAAAAAAAGTGAAGAATATTTATACCGTGTTAGCCAGTAGATAGAAAAATAGGCCTCTCAGATCGAAAAAAAAGTGGTCAGTCTAAAAGTATATATACTTTGCCGTGGTCCTTTTCACTCCTTCATGGACCCTATAGGGTCAAACTAGCTCTCTCCACATGATTACGACCCAAGACATGACTGCCACCTCCTTGCTGATGTCACAGCCTTTTTGGGACACGGTGGTGGTCATCTAGCAACCATCCACTACTCCAACCATAATGGGAACCTCTCGGCTCCTTTTAGCCCCTCCTATCACTGCTCTGCACCTTGCTAGCTCATCCCTAACCATCCAAAAGATGATTTATCACCTTATTGTTGCCTTTTGCACATAAATTAAAATCATTAACCTTCCTAGCGTTATTCCCGAGCCTGACTCGGGGTTAACATTCACTACCAGAAGCGTTAACCCCGAGTCAGGCTCGGGCTTACCCGCGTTCGCGGCAGATGCGGTAAAAAAACCGCATCTGCCGCACTTGCCGCATAGCTGCCGCACTTGTGCCGCACTCGCGGCGTGGTTGCGGCGCGGTTGCGGTAATCTGCATAGTAAAGGGAACCATGCAGTAGACATGAGATAATGATTGTATACACTTACATGAGGGCGTCTCCCTGTGTGTGCTGGCACTTGTGAGCTGTGTTCGTCATGCCTGCTCTCCCCCTCCCTTATGCCCGCCCCCTCTCAGCCTGCTATAGTGATGTGAGGCTGATCTCGTCATAAAGGGGCGGGGCTAAATCGCGCATCCCGGTAGCCCCGCCCCTTTATGACGAGATCAGCCTCACACAGTATAGCAGGCTGAGAGGGGGCGGGCATAAGGGAGGGGGAGAGCAGGCATGACGAACACAGCTCACAAGTGCCAGCACACACAGGGAGACGCCCTCATGTAAGTGTATACAATCATTATCTCATGTCTACTGCATGGTTCCCTTTACTATGCAGATTACCGCAACCGCGCCGCAACCGCGCCGCGAGTGCGGCACAAGTGCGGCAGCTATGCGGCAAGTGCGGCAGATGCGGTTTTTTTACCGCATCTGCCGCGAACGCGGGTAAGCCCGCTTTTAGCAACAAAAACCAGACCTAAACAGACCGCCAGGGAGGCTACAAGATTTTATTATTCTTTGTATTTATTTCAAAGCAGTCTGTCTGTGAGGGGGGCGTGGCACGACAGGGGGCGTGGTACAAAGCAGGAAGCGTGGCACGACGGGGCGTGGTGCGAGGGGGGATGTGGCGTGACGGGGGGGGGGGGCACCGCTGACAGTGCCTAGGGTGGCAGGAACTCCAAATACGGGCCTGCCTATAGCCAGAGCCTTCCTTCTATTCCATCTCCATTGTCCCCCTCAGTGTTGTACCGCACACTAGGTGTATGCACACTCCGGGTGATAACAGCTCCCTAAAACTTTTGCACAGTATTGTACATGTGGATACAATAAAAATAAAAAAACGTATCTATGATTTCCACTAAAGGAGTAAAGTAATTGCACAGACTTGAAGGTGAATGACACAAATGCATGGGGCGTGGTCCGTTCACAGCATTCCTAAAATTCAAGCATAGATTATTCAACCTGTAATTGAAATGTTCCTCCTTTATTAATGTGTTATTATAACGTATAAAAATGTCCCAGACACGTCTGTACCACACCAACGTGATTCGCACATCTTGTCTCCAGCATGATGTGTACAAGAAATTTGTGTTCAAAACTTGATGGCATTATAAGTACAGATGTGTCTGGAACCTTTCTAGGATTTTTAGTCATGCATCAATACTGTAGGAACATTTTATCCCCAAGTTGTAGACAGTCTATGCTTGAGTAAATTTGGATAGCCTTCTTTCGTATTATATTAATTGCACCAATCTTTTAAATGCTGCATAGAAATACCGTACAGACAACTCATTGGGACTGAAGACTATCCACATTTTTTGCTGAATGATATTTATGAATGGATGGAGAGTAAAAGCAAAGTAACCACAATCAATACACCACATTTTTCAAAACATCTTTATTATATGAAATGTGAATTGATAGACTATATAAAAACAAATATATTACAAAATACAGTATACATATAATAATAGTGAAATTTAGAAGGCATTAAAGGTGTCATTCTGAACTTACTGTATGAAATGGCTTATAAAAACACAAAATGTGACCTGATTTCTGATGTTCACATTAACATTTATTATAGGAAAAATACATTACTTTTGTAGAATTGCTACCAATGCTGTCTTTACAAATCCTGGTTGTGATTTTCCCAGTCACAGGACTTGTTGTAGTGCCATAGGTTACATATTCCTAGGATATATTCTCATCTTGAAGTGAACCTATAAAAAAATCAATCAGATCGCACCCTGCAGAGTCAGGCCATGGCTACACCGAGACAAAGCAATATTAGTAAAGTTGCGTGACCAGAAACGTTTCTTCATCTTATCTGATATTTTAAATCCCCAAGATATGTCGCTAGAAGAAGTATACAAGGCCCTCCTGTATAAGCTGGGTCGGATGAATCTTTATTCATAAGTATGACTAAGTGTAAAGAAAACGTTTTGGTAAAAAGACCTTCGTCAGTAACTTAACACTGTGAAATATGGTATTGGATTCAAGGAAATGCTCAGTATGCCACAAAAAATGGCATAATGGCGCCAGTGTACTTATATCCAGTATGAGGGTCTCATATCTGGTGTGGCATGTAGCGCCATCCACCACTGTGTTTTGGCGCCGTTTTCTTAGCACTGAATTATTGTTATGAATAAAGATTCATTTGACCCAGCTTATACGGGAGTGCCTTGTACACTTCTTCTATGGTCTAAAGGTTTGGAAACCTACCCGAGCACCCCATGATCATAACCAGTAGTGCCAAGCTTTCTTTGTAAGATATGTTGCTGTCCTGCTCTTACCTAAAGTTGTAAAATGTTCCCACTTTGGGAAACAGAACAGCATCTTTCTATGCAGAGAACCAATGAGCGTAAAAAAGACTATGAAATGAGAATGCAGACATCGCCACCTACTGGAAGAAGTGGGAAGCTCTAAACTGTCCGGAAGAAACAAAACAGTGATTGTCTAGGGTCACACATAAGCCCTGGATCTGCTAAAAGCATCCGTTTTTCAACTTAGGTTTTGTTGAAAAACAGATCTGTTAACAGATCCATAGGCTCCAATGCAAAAAACGCATTGTCAAAAGTACACTCAAAAAAGCTATGCGTTTTTGAAACTGCATCAAAAAACGCTGCTAGCAGCGTTTTTGGGTGCAGTAAAAAAAAAGCATGCTTTTTTTTAACATGGGGCCCTTTGGGAAACGCACCCGTTAACGCATGGTACATATAGGTACCATGCGTTAACCCATGCGTTAACGCATAGCGTTTCTTAGATGCAAAAGTGACATTTCTCAAAAACGGAATCAGGTTTTGAAAATGAGAAAAAACTGATTGCCATGTGTGACCCCAGCCTTTACCGGATCTTACAGCAGAAATACTGTGACGTTATGCTTCATTCTCAGTTTATAACAAGACCGGTGTTTATGTATATGAGGGCAGCCATAGTGGCTTACATCTGTAAAAGAGTTAACATCATGTTGTATTACCCTGTGAATTACAGTATTCCATCCTATTATATTATTAATAATAAAGGCACATGTGCTTAGTAATAAAGCTGTCTGCACGATGTCTTCAGCCGCAGGTTGTAGGTTTTTATTACCATCATGTAGCTAAATCATCTCCTATAAAAACATGAATAATAAATCTACTGAACTGCTCAAAAAGGCATTCAGCTAATGTTTAGTCATATTCATCCAAAAGAAATACTTAACAGTCTGAGAAATTAAAGAGGATCTGTCAGGAAAGAAGAGGTTGTGCAACTTATAAAAAAACCTTACAAAATGTATTCAGTCTATAGAAATCAGATATTGTATTGTAGTTACCTGACCAGTGCAGCCAATCCGAGAGGACACAATCTTCAGTGGACCGGTAACTAAAAAAAGTGTGACGCCATTGATTTCAGTCCTAATGAAGAGTAACACAGCGACCAGCGCTGGATCCAAAGTAGTATGAGCATGAGTATGCCTGATATTATCTTTTTTTTTTTTTAACAAAGCCTGACATCTGTAAAAGTAGGACAACCTCTTTAACCTTACACAAGGTTTACAAAAGCCCAACTTCTAAGATGTCAATAAGTTAAGGTATGGCACTTTGGTAATGGCTTCCGCACAGGCACAGAATAGTAAAGTTATTCCACTGGAAAATGTAAAAGTCCAAACTTCTTGACAACAGCCTTTTCTTGCTGCAAGAACAGGAAGTCAGAATAATAGAAACACTTTATGAATAAATTGCACTAATTTGTTTTGCCATGACTGCTCCACTCTACACAGGGTAAGGAACACTACCGATCAAGACTGTTAAAAAGATTACAGACACGTCTATGAAATCCAATGCGTTTCGAACAATAAGTGCTTGTTCATATCATACCGTGAACAAGATCCTGGCAAAACTCTTATTCCACCCATGTTGACATGCCTGGAGAGAATTCTAAGTTAATAGCGAGCTGTCCCCCATTCAAGGCTCTGTGCTATTAGTCACACAGCATAGCAGCTACAAAGAGCACCTCTGGAGCATATTAGGAATCCTGCAAAGACAGACAACTGATATTATCGAGAACTGTGTAATGCTTCATTTCTCCTAGGGTAGCAGCACTTCAGACAATTGAACAATTCCTGCTAATTTCCTCCGGAGATTATAGATTATTACTAGAGATCTTAACAACAGCTAATTCCTGCAAGACTCATTCTACCAAAAGTGGGAGTGGGATAAGGAAGATTAATAAAAAATAGTTGTCTCATCTTCAATAAATGGGTAACATTTTTTTTTTTTTTAGAAAACCTCTCTTCCAGGACAATTGCTTAAAAAAAAAAATCAAACTATACATTACCCACCCTTCCCAGGTCTTAGTCTCCCCCTTTGCTCCCGGTGTCTGTTATTATACGTCAGGGGTGGGGAACTCCAGTCCTCGAGGGCCGCAAACAGTGCAGGTTTTCAGGATTTCCTTAGTATTGCACAGGTGATAACATAATCACATGCACTGGTGAGGATTCCAATCCCTGTGCAATACTAAGGAAATCGTGAAAACCTGAACTGTTTGCGGCCCTCGAGGACTGGAGTTCCCCACCCCTGTTATACGTCAACAGCTCTGCAGGAAGTAACTGAGCTTGTCGGCTTGGCCCGAGTTGATGGCATGAGTTGGGCTGAGCTGCTGAACTTGTTCAATGCTACATACATTAACAGACACCGGAGCTGCTGAGACTCAGCAGGGAGGGTAAAATAGATTGTTTTTTTAAACAAACTGTAGCTAGGGACCAGAGATTTTCTGAAACTGGAAAAGTTCTTTAATTGGCAAAATTGTAAAGAGCTTGTAAAAAACAAACAGCTTTGCTATTTACTTCTTGATAAAAATCCTCTCTGTTCTCAAGAATGGAGAGAATTCTTTGATGTATAGCTCATTGCCTAACTTAATGGCCAACCCTGCAGTCTAAGCGTGGTCGTTACCTAGAAGAATAGTGGGCGCCTACTGCAAGTTCTAGGAGCTACAGCTTACAAGCACTGCTCTAAAGGTGGCTGGATCCGGCCAGCTTCAATCTCCTGCACTTTTCCGATTCGGAAAAGCCCCTTTGGTAGCAGTCTAGGAAATAGCTCAGGTTGGACCAGCAGCGCAACCAAGCCACTGGTCCAAGCTGGCAATCTTCAGGAGGGCACTGCCCACCGGCAAGCAGGAAGCTGGGAGCAGAGCAGCGGTGCTCCTGACAAACAAAAAAAGGAAACAATTTCAGTGAAAAATGAACATCAGAATTAAAATTAACAGAGCAATATAAATCAGAAAAAACATCCAATCATATAATCAAAAATGCAAGCATCAGCACAAAATAAAAAAAACCAAAACCACAACACTATCTTATCACAGCTGTCCAATTAAAGTAAAACTAAAACTAAAGAACACAAATTAATCTTCTTAAAAGCCTTACTAATATTGTGCTTCCACAAAATGTATTTATGGGTTCTCCAAAGTAGATACCATTAAGATAACATATTGTTGGTGGGAGGAGGTTATGTCCTGTGAAACATTGCTGTTATGTGGTTAGAGCAAAGCTGTGAGGACAGACTATGGAATGGACAGTTTTACCCTTTCTTTTGGACCAGAATAAGGTATTTCTTCCTTAGCTTGTAACTATTCTGCGCACCATATGTATTCATATACATACACAGGACAGCAGAGACACATAATCCTCTTTAGACTTTGTGTCCTTTATAATTAAGACTCTTCTTTTTTACCATAGTCATAAGATGCCAATCCCGTATAGGAATTTCATGTCATATTCAATCCATTCATTGTGGGTTCTTTCCACCAAGCTAGCTGGCCTCTTTTAATGGTTTAGTGGTTATTTCTTGTTAGAAGGAATACAGAAGAAAAATATCCATTGTTTTGGTTGACGATTGTTTTAACGTTTCCTTGGACTGTTTGACTTTTCCGTCAATTCCTAAGGGACAGCATTATTTCTTACACTGTGATCATATAATGCTGGTCTAGCATATTCTAAAATTTTAGAAAACATTCTATTAAATTAGACCCTAAAAGATCTTTACATTCTTTATGGCCATTGTTTTCACTGTACTATGTCCCCTTCCTGACACTTTCCATCTTGTTCTTCCAGTTGTACACACTTGTTCTACCAGTCATTCCGTATATCCATTTTCTGCCTGCAAATGTTCTGTGTTTCTCACATTACACATGTCAGTTTAATACCAGTGCATTTATCTGATGAACCTTATGTAACATATGAACAAAGTATTGTTTCAAACTGTAAAAATGTGCTTCTTCAGGTGCAACTGCAAGACAGCATGTCAAAACAGCCAAGGACACTTTAAAATCTGGAGAACTACGTTCACTTACTGCAAAGTAACAGACACATAATAGTTCTAGGACAATAAGTAATAGTCCGCCCAGCAGGAATTACCTATAATAAAAGTTATATTATGCCGAAGTCTCTTTCGACCACATCAGATCTTGAATAAGAAAAGTAGTCTTCATCTGTAAACCAAAGATTACATCAGCAACTCTTCTACACACCCTACTGATGATCTTCTGTCCCGAGAACACTTAAGATGTGTCTGAATGCCTCATGTAGTGTATCAAAGACAGATCTAATACTCTTTCAATAAGTGCCTCTTCCACTATGTTTATATCCTAAGGGGGAAAAGAGAAAAGATTGTAAGAATGTGTTACAACACTACACAAAGACTTTTTAGTGTGCACCTGCAGTGTGCATATATTAGTACTGTAAGTGACACAGAAGCTCCAGGCACATAAGTTAAATGTATTGATTGGTGGTCAACAAACCTAGGCCAAAAGAAAGTCTATTTGCTTTTTCCATTCAGCAGACATAATATTACCTTATATTGAAGTGCAGCAGGATAAACCATTTCATACACAGGAATCCAATAAGAAATGAATCCCCGTGGCACAATTATTTTACCCTATCTGGGTGAGCTTTGGCCCTTTTCTTCCCAATCCTAATGCTGATGGTTCTTAATGCCTTTATTTTTCCTTTCTCACCTTGCTCCTCTTCAAGTATTTTCCCATGATCCCATTCTGGTTTGCCGTATCACTTCACTACATTGGCTTGCTGGCTATACTTCTAGGTGGATTAGTGCTAAGGAGTTCCAGAGATTTAGCTAAGGGACTTCCATAGCTAGGCTAATACTGTTTGTTTTTCTCTGTGTTTGTTCGTCTGCCTTCCCAACACCTTTCTTTCTCCACAATTAAGCTGTGAGCATCAGCCTCCCCTGTGCTTCCTCAGGAAGTCTGAGAAAACCCTCAACAGCTTTTTAGGGAGCCAGGTCCAAGGTGATGTTTTTAGTGGTGCTGCTCGTGGTTTTCTAGTCTGTGCAAGGACCAGTAGGGTGTTGGGTTTACCTTGTCTGTGTTATATGCTTTCTTATTTCCGTTACCCATATATGAGTTACATGAATAATAATGGTTTTTCCATTGTACAAGTCACTAGAGCAGCCACACTTTGCATATTGTCTAAAATTATGGGCTCCAGTGAATAAGGAGAACATAGCCAACCTAAAGCGTGTTCAGAGAAGAGCGACTAAGAATATTAAGTGAATGGTTGGACTGCAATTGCAAAACAGATTATCAAACTTGAGGTTATTCATCTTGGAAATATGAAGATTTAGGGGGCAATTTTAATACTATGTACAAATATGAGGGGACAGTACAGAGACCTTTCTAATGATCTTTTTATACCTGGGCCTGATACAGGGAAAAGGTGGCATCCTCTACGTCTGGAGTAAAGACGTTTTAATCGTAATTACAGACACGGATTCTTTACTGTACAAGCAGCGAGACTATGGAACTCTCTGCCGTATGAGGTGGTAATGGTTGATTCACTAATAATGTACGAGGAAGCTGAGAGATCTTTCTTGAAAAGTAAAATATCACGGATTATAAGCACTAGATTCTGTAAAAGGACGTTAATCCAGACAACTAGTATGATTGCCGTATGTGTCTGCCCCATGGGGTTTTTGCTTTCTTCTGGATCAATATGTTAGGTTATAGATTAAACTGGGTGGATTTATGCTTATTTTCAACCTTAAAAAACTATGAAACTATGTAACACATGCCACTCAGTAATCTCAATAAAGGAATCTCTTTACATTGCTTGACGATGGCCTCTGTATTTTGTATTTTACAGATGCCATTGAAGTGTATCTGTAAACAAAATACAACCTAGGTATCCAATGAGAAAGCCACCCTATAAAAACCTTCTATGTAGTATAGTGCCTCATAGTACATATTCAATATTACATCACTTTATAATGTACATAGTTCTTCTCTAATTTGGTATCTGACTGCTGTATTATATACTGTATATATGTACGGTATATGGATTACATATATTGCTCAGCTAACTTGTCACTTGTACATTCTGTATATTTCTTGTTCAATCTATAAGATATTTGATTAATTTTTGTTTTTTGTTTTTCTCACAAAATCTGACATGTGATTGGTTACGGTGGTGACTGTGGTCCCACAAAAATTTCTGAAGGAGTGATCTAGGACCTGAGTGGTTTGTTCTACTAACAAATGACATGTGAGAAGATAGCTAAAGACAAACCTTCACTTTAGGGTGAAGGCACACTGGCGTGAGACTTGCGCGAGTGCAATGCGTGAAAAAAACGCATTGCACTCGGGCCAGTGTTGCCCTATCAGGCAGGGCACAGTGGTGCGAGTCCCCCGCTTCTAACTCGCACTGCGAGTCAGAAGCGAGTGCAATCGCAGCATGCTGCGACTGCACGCGATTCTGACGCGCGTGAGGGCAATACAAGTGTATGGGGGCGAGAAAATCTCGCCCCCATACAGCACACTGTGCGAGTGTGCAGCCAAAAACGCTTTAAACTCGCCGGCTGTCAGAGCCGGCAAGTTTAAATTTCCCTCTTTGCTGGTACAGTAAGCTATCATCTTGTACTGCTCGTCACACTGCAGTACAATGATGTTTAGCTAAACATGATGATTGAGTAAAAGTAATGGGTAAAGAACGGTCGGGAAAGCCGGCTTATGTTACTGTCTATGGGAGCTGTGGCTTCAGCACCATGAGAGGGGACAGCTCCCCATAGACAGTAACATAAGCCGGCTTTCCCGACAGTTCTTTAAACCCATTATACATAAAAATTAACCCCTTCACACACATGGTGTAATGACACCATGTCTGCAGAGAGTGAGGACACTCTCCACATACATGGTGTCACTACACCAGCTGCATATTAACCTCTTCAGCACTGGGTTTAGAGCCTCTCAGCATCCTCTGCGCACACATGCAGTCCAGAGGATGCTGATGGGGTTAATCAGTAAAATAACCCCAGACTACATTATTTTACTACAATCATCATTGTCTTAGCTAAACATCTTGTACCGCTGCTGTCACAGTCGTACAAGATGATAGCTTACTGTACAGCACAGCGGGAAATGTAAACTTGCTTTGACAGCCAGCGAGTTTCTATTCCCGACAAATGCTGTCTGCGGTCCTTCAGGACCGTGGACAGCAGCACACACGCGCTCACACCTCACAATCACAGCACACTAAACATACATACAGCCAACCACACTCACCACACGTACCATACTCGCACCATACACACCCACAAACACGCACAGCACTTGCATCACTGTCATGCATCAAAAACGCGGCGTTTTTGATGCATGATAGTGTGCCTCCACCCTTAAGCAAATATTTAAGTATTTGTGAATTGTCCTAAGTGCCAGAAACCTGTATTAGCCTGCCTTCACATTTGCGTTCCCCTCCGCAGCGTTCTGCGGAGGGGATCCGCAATGTGACCGGAGCACCGCAAACCCGTGTTTATAATGGGAGCGCACGGTGCTGCGCTTGACTGCGCATGACCGTGCGCACCCATTCACTGCAATATGTGATTTGTATGCAGGCGGATGCCTGCGCATAAATCACACACTCTCGGCTGCACCCTGAACACGACACGCAAATGTGAAGGCAGCCTTGAAAATGAAATAAAAATGATGTCTTGTCCTTCACTATGGGACCTCCTCAGGCCTGTATATTTGATGCCACGTGACATTGTCTCATCCATATGGATTGTTTGTATATATATAGAGATTTTACATGCCTGGAATAATGTGTTCTTGCATCAGAAACCAAATATTAATTTATTATTATTATTTATTTATATAGTGCCATTAGATTCCATGGCGCTTTACATATGGAAAGGGTAGACAAGGACAAGTACAATATAAACATGGACAATCAGGTCGTACAGATACAAGAGGGAATATGACCCTGTCTGCGAGGGCTCACAGTCTAAGGGTGCCTTCACATTTGCGTTTAGAATGCAGTGCACCGAACGCAGCAAAACACTTGCGCACATGCGTTCCTATGTTTAACATGGGAACGCATGAGCCAGCATATGGCTGTGTATGGCTG
>JARQOC010000005.1:138387130-138424819 GCA_033576535.1 Allobates femoralis | reverse complement strand
GCTGAAAGTCTGGTCTGTTAGGTATGCGGAGATCCAGGAGAGGGTTAGGTCAGTGATGCCAAAAGATTCTAGGATCTGGAGTAGGAGGGAAAGGTCAACAGTTTTGAAGGTGGCAGATAGGTCGAGGAGGAGGAGGACGGAATAGTGTCGCTTGCGCTTGGCGGTCAGTAGGTCGTTGGTGACTTTGTTTATACATGCAACATGTAAATAAAGGGTAATTATGTTCACAAAAAGGCACAAAACACCAGGGCCATGTAATGCAATATATTAAATTGATACCTGGAGGTAAATATATAAAAAATCAGCCCCATTCTCGTTCAGAAAAGTAGGATGACTTTTCTCACTTGTCATCTATGTACTGTCTGCCTGACATCTTTTTTTTTCTCAGCAGCTACTAATCTTTTACAGGACCATTTACAGTATCCCATTTTACAAAACTGTAATGTATCAGTCATCATTGGATGCTATATATACTGATGGTCTGTACGGCATAGGATTTTTTTCTCGCACTGTACTGATCTCAGAGTCACATCCATGTTTATCTGACGTCGAATACAGCTGACAAAAAAGCACAGATCTGCAGTGCCTCACTGAATAATAGTAATGGTCCACGTGAAATCCCTTTTATTTAACCAAATTGTACTCATCCGGTTTATACATTTATGTCAGCAGGGTTTAAGGTTAGCATCACACCACAGTTTTTTTAATCCTGTTCTGTCCGGTTTGAAAAGGAGAGAACCTGATCCGGTTTTGCCTCCCATGTATTCCTATGGTGCCACATTGATCCTATTTGGCCATCTGTTTTTGTGTATTCTGTGCGGGATTCACCGTCCCTAAAATCGGATACTGCAGCATTTTTAAGCTCTGGTAAAAAAAATCAGACAAAACCGGACAGAAATTGATCCATTGCGCACATTACACTTGGGAGTCTATGGGCGCCAGATCAGTGAAAAAAATTGGAGCGTTTCCCAGATCCAATTTTAATCACAGAGCATGTTTAGAAATCCTGCCGTGGAAACTTCAGCACCATGGACAGCAGTACTTCCAGCACAGGCTGTGAATTCAGCAGCAAGGACAGCAGCAGGGCACACACAGGCAAACTTCAGCACCATGGACAGCGGCAGAAAATTAATCCTGCCAAAAACAGGATCCTGGACCATATTTGGCCACACTTTCTACACATCCTGTCCTGTCAGGTTCTGTCTGGTGGATCCTGCAAAAAACAGGATCCACAAGGACAGACAAAACCTGTGGTGTGAAGCTAGCCTGAAGGTACCTTTACACGCCGCTACAGAAGGTTAGAAACAACCAGGTGTCTCACGTGCACGAGCACGCACCAACAGTTGCAAACGGTACCCGATACCGCCTTTACACGCCGCTACGAGGTGCTCTACAGAAGGTTTAATCTACCCCTGGAGGCACCGCCGGGTGCCACAAATTACCTTCTGTAGAGCACCGTCCCTCATTTACACGCCGCTACAGAAGGTAATATGGGAGGACCTGGGGCAGCAGGGACAACACATAGGCGTGCCAGAGTTGTGGATTACGAGACGCTCGTACGATGATTGGACAATGCAATAACATCATGATTGGCCAGCCAGCGCAGGAAGGCTGGCTAATACATGATGCTATTGCAATTGTGTAGTGTGACTGGTCAGCTCCTTAAATATGCCGCCCTAAGCAGCGACAACCAATCGTAACGCAGGAGCTTCCACCAATGATCGCTGAAGGGGGGCGGTTTCCCGGAGGCTGTGTCACGCCCCGGGGAGTTATCTAGGTGACGAATAAACCTTACCCTACCGTATTTAGACGCCGCTACCATCGGGTTGAAATCAACCTGTTTTAGAGCACTGCTCTGAAACAGGTGCCGAAAGTGACGGGTAGAAAAAAGTTAGTTTACACGCCGCTACCTCAGGTTCATTTGACAGTGCAAGATACATTTGTCTCCGTAACCCGGTTGTTTTCAACCTTCTGTAGCGGCGTGTAAAGGTACCTTAGCAGGGATCGTCCAGGCTGAGTATAAACCTTTGTGGCTATTCTATGTGAAAACACCCTTACCCTTATCTACTCTATAATTGCCGTAGGCATTTTCGTGTCGGCCCCCGAAATCGCCGTGGCTATGTCACGCTGTGACGTCACCACGCGCGAGCAATGGCCGCGAAGCGGCCATTGCGAGTCGCTGGCCGAAAATAGAACCAGAGGCCCGGCCACAAAGTTAGCGATTTACCGCTGAGGTAGCGCGAGCAATGGCTGCGAGGCCATTGCGAGTCGCTACCTCAGCCACCGCACCTGCCGCAAGTCTCTCTATACTTAGCCTGCGCGAGCAATGGCCGCGAGGCCATTGCGAGTCGCTGGCTTTGAGAGTTTGCACAGAATAGCCTCCAGCTACTCGCAAAGCCTAACTCAATGGCTTTGCGAGTCTGCTTCACTTGCAATGTCCGGGACACTCTCTCTCTCCCAGCCCCCCACCCGGGTCCTCCTGTGTCATGCCCGCGCTCCCCCCGGGTCCTCCTGTGTCCTGCCCGCTCCCCCCGGTCCTCCTGTGTCCTGCCCGCGCTCCCCCCGGTCCTCCTGTGTCATGCCCGCGCTCCCCCCGGTCCTCCTGTGTCATGCCCGCGCTCCCCCCGGTCCTCCTGTGTCATGCCCGCGCTCCCCCCGGGTCCTCCTGTGTCCTGCCCGCGCTCCCCCCGGTCCTCCTGTGTCATGCCCGCGCTCCCCCCGGTCCTCCTGTGTCATGCCCGCGCTCCCCCCGATCCTCCTGTGTCATGCCCGCGCTCCCCCCGGTCCTCCTGTGTCATGCCCGCGCTCGCCCCGGTCCTCCTGTGTCATGCCCGCGCTCCCCCCGGGTCCTCCTGTGTCATGCCCGCGCTCCCCCCGGGTCCTCCTGTGTCATGCCCGCGCTCCCCCCGGGTCCTCCTGTGTCATGCCCGCGCTCCCCCCGGGTCCTCCTGTGTCCTGCCCGCGCTCCCCCCGGGTCCTCCTGTGTCCTGCCCGCGCTCCCCCCGGTCCTCCTGTGTCCTGCCCGCGCTCCCCCGGTCCTCCTGTGTCATGCCCGCGCTCCCCCCGGTCCTCCTGTGTCATGCCCGCGCTCCCCCCGGTCCTCCTGCCCTCTCTGCTTCTCGCGGGGCCCCCCTTGCTCCCGCTGCCCAGGGCCGCACCATCCATCCGTCCATGCCAGGGGGAGCGGCTGTGCAGAAGCAGCCGCCGCTTCCTGCCTGCCGCGCTGCGCCGGGAGCGGCAAGTTTAAGAGCTGTGTGCATGATGTATGTGTGTGATGTGTGCATGATGCATGTGTGTGCTGTGTGCATGATGCATGTGTGTGCTGTGTGCATGATGCATGTGTGTGCTGTGTGCATGATGCATGTGTGTGCTGTGTGCATGATGCATGCGTGTCCTGTGTGCATGATGCATGCGTGTCCTGTGTGCATGATGCATGCGTGTCCTGTGTGCATGATGCATGCGTGTCCTGTGTGCATGATGCATGCGTGTCCTGTGTGCATGATGCATGCGTGCATGATGCATGCGTGTCCTGTGTGCATGATGCATGCGTGTCCTGTGTGCATGGTGTATGCGTGTCCTGTGTGCATGATGCATGCGTGTGCTGTGTCCATGATGCATGTGTGTGCTGTGTCCATGATGCATGTGTGTGCTGTGTGCATGATGCATGTGTGTCCTGTGTGCATGGTGCATGTGTGTCCTGTGTGCATGGTGCATGTGTGTGCTGTGTGCATGATGCATGTGTGTGCTGTGTCCATGATGCATGTGTGTGCTGTGTCCATGATGCATGTGTGTGCTGTGTCCATGATGCATGTGTGTGCTGTGTGCATGATGCATGTGTGTGCTGTGTGCATGATGCATGTGTGTGCTGTGTGCATGATGCATGTGTGTGCTGTGTCCATGATGCATGTGTGTGCTGTGTGCATGATGCATGTGTGTGCTGTGTGCATGATGCATGTGTGTCCTGTGTGCATGATGCATGCGTGTCCTGTGTGCATGATGCATGTGTGTCCTGTGTGCATGATGCATGCGTGTCCTGTGTGCATGATGCATGCGTGTCCTGTGTGCATGATGTATGCGTGTCCTGTGTGCATGGTGTATGCGTGTCCTGTGTGCATGATGCATGCGTGTCCTGTGTGCATGATGCATGTGTGTGCTGTGTCCATGATGCATGTGTGTGCTGTGTCCATGATGCATGTGTGTGCTGTGTCCATGATGCATGTGTGTGCTGTGTGCATGATGCATGTGTGTCCTGTGTGCATGGTGCATGTGTGTCCTGTGTGCATGGTGCATGTGTGTCCTGTGTGCATGGTTTATGTGTGTGCTGTGTGCATGATGCATGTGTGTGCTGTGTGCATGATGCATGTGTGTGCTGTGTGCATGATGCATGTGTGTGCTGTGTCCATGATGCATGTGTGTGCTGTGTCCATGATGCATGTGTGTGATGTGTCCATGATGCATGTGTGTGCTGTGTGCATGATGCATGTGTGTGCTGTGTGCATGATGCATGTGTGTGCTGTGTGCATGATGCATGTGTGTGCTGTGTGCATGATGCATGTGTGTCCTGTCTGCATGATGTATGTGTGTCCTGTCTGCATGATGTATGTGTGTCCTGTGTGCATGATGCATGCGTGTCCTGTGTGCATGATGCATGCGTGTCCTGTGTGCATGATGCATGCGTGTCCTGTGTGCATGATGTATGCGTGTCCTGTGTGCATGGTGTATGTGTGTCCTGTGTGCATGATGCATGTGTGTCCTGTGTGCATGATGCATGTGTGTGCTGTGTCCATGATGCATGTGTGTGCTGTGTCCATGATGCATGTGTGTGCTGTGTCCATGATGCATGTGTGTGCATGATGCATGTGTGTCCTGTGTGCATGGTGCATGTGTGTCCTGTGTGCATGGTGCATGTGTGTCCTGTGTGCATGGTGTATGTGTGTGCATGATGCATGTGTGTGCATGATGCATGTGTGTGCTGTGTCCATGATGCATGTGTGTGCTGTGTCCATGATGCATGTGTGTGATGTGTCCATGATGCATGTGTGTGATGTGTGCATGATGCATGTGTGTGCTGTGTGCATGATGCATGTGTGTGCTGTGTCCATGATGCATGTGTGTGCTGTGTCCATGATGCATGTGTGTGCTGTGTCCATGATGCATGTGTGTGCTGTGTCCATGATGCATGTGTGTGCTGTGTCCATGATGCATGTGTGTGCTGTGTCCATGATGCATGTGTGTGCTGTGTCCATGATGCATGTGTGTGCTGTGTGCATGATGCATGTGTGTGCTGTGTGCATGATGCATGTGTGTGCTGTGTGCATGATGCATGTGTGTCCTGTGTGCATGATGCATGTGTGTCCTGTGTGCATGATGCATGTGTGTCCTGTGTGCATGATGCATGTGTGTCCTGTGTGCATGATGCATGTGTGTCCTGTGTGCATGATACATGTGCTTGAAGGTATGCTGTGTGCATGATGCATGTGCGTCCAGGTGTGCTATGTACATGATGCATGTGTGTGCAAGTGTGCTCGCTCCATCCTGCCCCCCCCCATCCTGCTCCTCCGGCTCCATCCTTCCTCGCTCACTCCATCCTGCCCTGCTCACTCCATCCTGCCCCCCGCCACCATCCTGCTCCTCCGGCTCTATCCTGCCCTGCTCACTCCATCCTGCCCCGCTCCCCACTATCTAACCCTACCCCCCCCTGCCACCATCCTTCTCCGCCTACATCCTGCCCGCTCCCTCCATCCTGCCCCCCCCTCCGCCTCCATCCTGCCCCGCCCCCCGGCTCCATCCTGCACACCTGCCATCCTGCCCCCGACACAATCCCGCCACTCCCCCCCCCGGCACCATCGTCACATAGTGACAAAGCCACGGCGATTTCGGGGTCCGACACGATTTTGCCTACGGCAATTATAGAGTAAATATATATATATATATATACAGGACAGGGGTTATGGCACTCTGCAGTATATCTACTCTATAATTGCCGTAGGCATTTTCGTGTCGGACCCCGAAAACGCCGTGGCTTTGTCACTAAGTGACGTCACCACGAGCGAGCAATGGCCGCGAGGCGGCCATTGCGAGTCGCTGGCCGAAAATAGAACCAGAGGCTCGGCCACAAACTTAGCGATTTACCACTGAGGTAGCGCGAGCAATGGCCGCGAGGCCATTGCGAGTCGCTACCTCAGCCGCCGCACCTGCCGCAAGTCCCCCTATACTTTCTATATGCTCTTAATACTGTTATTAATGCTCATAATACTGCTAATAATGCTATTAATACTGCTATTACTGCTAATAATAATGCTATTGCTAATATTATTGCTATTGATGATGCGATTATTTATTTAAAAATCTTTAAAAAAACAATAAACATATTCTAGACACCCGATGCATTTGCATCGGGCTCACAGCTAGTAGACTAAACAAGCTGTACTTGTACAGCTCTGGTAATGGTTTGGTATTATAGCTATTTTAGCTTTCCCAGAGCTGGCCATACTGATTAGATAGCTGTCAGCTGATCCATTGTTCACTTTACGTCTTCTCTTCTGATTCCCTCATACACAGGAGTGTTTGCCTCAGGACAGGATTCATCAGGCAGAGAGCATCTTATATCACCGCCAATTTGTATTTTTTTAAATGATATTCCAATCTTTCATTTGGAAAAGATTCAGTTAACATATTCAATAAGAGAGAAAAATCCTTATATGTGGTCAGTAATACACCACCCTTTATCAGCTATTATTAGTAATCTACAAATCTGGGTGTCATCTAACAGAAAGCAGACAATGAGCAGACATAACAAATATTTCATTTACTCACAATGTAGTTTTCATAGTATATTGAGTGTCTGGCATGGAGATGCTTAAGGAAACTTGAGTTATAGCTGGCATCTCCCCCTGGCATCAGGTGACAAATTGGACACGTCTAAAAATAAGATAAGAGCCCATATAAATCAGCATCTATAAGTTTCTCCCTATAAACTGCCCTGTATCAGACATAGCGTGTACAACTATACAAATAAAATACTCATTGTATTTGATGTCTATGTAATCCCACACAGTGCCCGAAGTCTCGTGAGATTCCACTGCACAGAGACTTCACAAATCTTGCGCTACTTCATGCACTGTGAGGTTTCAATAAAGCACAGTGAGGTGCGCCACTGCGCAGGCGCGAGAGCTGAAAATGACCTTGTATGTCATTCACATACATACACAGGCGTTTTCAATGGAGCGGGGCAGGTTTTTCCAGGCAACAGGGCGGCTCCGACTGAAGTGTCCAATCAAAATCATTGGAATTACACATGTTTTGTTATACACATTTATTTCCTTTGTGTTTATTGGAACAACACAAAATAACATAGAAAAAAGGCAAATTAGACATATTTTCACAAAAAAATAAAAGAAAAAAGGGCTGGAGAAGATTGTTTGCACCTTTCCAAAATAGTGGATAAACAACTTTGTTTCAAGCATGAGATGCTCGTGCAAACTCACCTGTGGTAAGTAACAAGTGTGAGCAATGGGTGGCACGGTGGCTCAGTGATTAGCACTGCAGTCCTCCAGAACCGGGTTTCTGGATTCAAATCCCACCAAGGACAACGTCTACAAGGAGTATGCATGTTCTCCAGTGTTCGTGTGGGTTTCCTCCCACACTCCAAAGGCATATTGAAAGGGATTTTAGATTGTCCCCAATCGGCACAGTGACGCTGATGTATGTAAACTGCTAGATCAAGTATATATATATACGTCATACATGAAACCAGATCAAAAGAGGAGAAGTTGACTCTGTCTTTGCATTGTGTGCCCCTGTGTGTCACCCTAAAGAGCAGTCCTGAGGTCTGTGATGTGCGGTTGTGAAGGGAGCATGCCATCTCCATACCAGTGGCCGAGAACAGGGCGTTATGGCTCCTAGAGTGGGGAAGCCGTGGCTGACCCAGGTGGACGCTGATCCGGACGGGTGGCGAGATACGTCCGGGAAGGAGCCACTTGGGGATGCTTGGTGGACCTGTGACTCAGGTTGCTAGACCTGGAACCGTGCCCGGTAAGACAGCAGTTCTCATATGCTAGAATGAGCTGTGTACCATGTGTGAATCATGCCAGGTGGGCATAGCTGCCATTGGGTCCGACTAAACAGTCAGTGAAGGGACCCATTGAAGTATATGTGTATGTTATGGCTCAGCTAAAAGGGCCATATATAAGGTCGGTGGGAGAGACCCAGACAGTGTGGATGATATTGGAGGCGATCCGTCCTGTAGGAACGAGAGGGAGGCTTGGCCTGCTGCATGCGGCGGGTACCTGTCCCTCTAGCAGTGCCTCTAACGGTGTGTATGAACCTGGAGCCAGACGCAGGGGTTAAGAGGGCTCCTGAATTGGGGAACCAAGGCTATCCTGGAGGGCACTCGACTCAGGCGTGGGGCACAGTCGTCGACCTGGAGACCTGCCACAGATTGGGGGTTTGGTGGAGGCTGTCGGGCCTAAAACACGTGGTGAGGAGGCTTGGATGATGCAGGGTTTTCCCGGTGTACTCAGGTTGTCCAATCCCTGTTATGAACCCAGAGGAGCCGCAGTCCATGGATGTATTATGATGGGCTGTGAGCGTGTGTGAGGACGTATGTGATCCATGGAGGTGTTAGGATGGATCACATGCGGTGTGTAAGGCCCCGGTCAGGCAGGAATCCTGTACAATGGGCTAGTATTAAAGTGTGTGCTGGATAAATAAAGCCAGACGGCTGGTACCGCCATTGGGACAACAGGGCCCGTGGATAAGTGTAGATAACTATTTATTATGTAAATGTTATGCGTATCATCAGGGCGTATGTAAAATTACCCTGGGTGATGGATCAACAGGGTTCATGTAAAATTACCCTGGGTGATCAAAGGAAAGGTGGTGTATCGTGGATGACTCATGATGGCTGATGATGAAAGGGTCATGCATGAGGTATTCACGAGTTATCCGCCATTGGGACTGACGGTTAGGGCACCAAGGTCCCGGTGATAGATAGTTAGGTGAATGTAGGGGTTCTATGTTATATGTAATGTAATGTGTAATGTAATGTATTATGTGATGTGCTTATGTTCCATGTTTAATGTACTACCCGGGTTATGACCTGTACGTGAGAAATAAACGGGTAGAAAAATTATAAGCACGTGTTCGTGTCGTCATGCATCAAGCGAGTTCCCCGGGTCGCTACCTCACACTATATACACAGAGGTGCTTGAGTATGTAGGTGAAACCTCTTTGCTAAGGCTACATCTTGATGGCACTGACAAATTTGTGAGGGGTCACATTAGCATTGACACGGCAAACATTATTTCCAAGTTCAAGATGTGCTGCATGAATGGACAACATGAATGTTCTCAGAACTACATTATATTACTGACCCAATTGAAGGAGCACGCCAAACAAAACAATGGGTACACAGTACTCATCAGCATTGTATGTCAAACAACACTAATGTTGTGGGTGACGTGTACACAATAGTTGAGCTATGTAGTGTCACATCGCCATTGGACTCGGTGGCTGGTGTTCCTGCCTCGGCCGCTGGGAGGAGCCGGATTCCTTCGGCTGGTGGCGCCGGTGATAGGAGGGCCTTGTCCTCATATGGACCTGCTCCAGCGACGTCTGCCTCTGTCGCTGAGCGCCGCTGTGTTTCCCCTCTGGGTGGTGTTGGTCGCAGAGGAAAGGGCCCTGCAGAGGTGTCCGTTAGGCGCAGCCTGCGTTCTTCTGTCAGAGGTGGCGTGGGTGGAGCCAGTCGTGCATCTCCATCTGGCCTGGATCTAGGGGCGGTCCGGATGAGGTCATCAGGTTGTGAGCTCCAGCCTATGGGAGGTAGCCGTGCCCTTCAAGTACATTGGAGACTGGCTTGCAGGCCGTCAGATATAGTTTTGGTTCCCCAGTGATAGTGTGTTTAGTTTCGTGTCTGACCTTGCCTGGATTTCTGACTCTGCCTCTGCCTATTGATTTTGTACCTCAGCTGCCCTCTTGGTTTTTGCCCTTGACCTTTGCCTGGATTTTTGACTCTGCTACTGCCTGACGATTTTGTACCTTCGCTGCCCTCTCGGTTTTGACTCGGACTTCTGACTTCGTTTTTCGGGTCTTGATTTTCCCCTGGCGACCTCCCCGGCTCTGTTGCTCATATAGGCAGCTACCCCCTGGGCTCCGCTATAATTCCAGATCCCTGTATAGGGGTTAAGGGTCTCGGGGTTGCTCGGGGTGCTGCCTACCAGCAGCTCGGCCTCACGGTGGATGGTCGTCACATGTAGGTGATCAACCTTTACAACTCAAAAAAAAGCATTTTGACACCTAGGGGTCAAAGGGATATAGCATATGTCCAAAAATGTACATGACCATGTTATCTTGGTTATGTGGGCTATACAAGTGACACACAGCCTTGGCATGTCATACTACATCACTATACATATCTACACATACAAGAGCCATCAAGTTAAAACATGATATAGTGCTCAACACAAATAATTTATTTGTAACAAACAAAAAAAAACACTGTGTGAATGAGTAATAAAAAAAAAGAAATGTTCAACAAAAAAACAAAGTCTCCTAATGGGTGTAATCATCTACTGGATCAGACGTGGGTTGAGGCACCAAATCCCCATATCCCCAAAAACTCGACCAACTGTGGGGAAGGGGGGGTCTGTTGCCCCTGGACATATCAGGATTTTGTCGGGGCCCATGCGCCGGCGGGCAAGGTCCATGTGACACTGACACCTGGCCCTGGGGATGACAAAATAGGCCTGGGGCATCAGTGCCTCGTCCACGCCTGCCTCCAGTACCCGAATGATGATCCACTCGGCAATCTTCCGCTGAGGTGCTGTCATCATGGACACCCGCTCATTCACTAGGTGCCCAATCCCAGTATTTGGCTGGTTCTCAGTGTGAACCAGCACCCGCTTTGCCCATGCTCCCAGCTCAGTATTGGGTGGTGTAAAGGTACGTCTTCTCGAGACTCCTGAGCTGGGACCAGGGTGCTGGCCCACCGAAATGGAACCAGGCAAAACCTCCCCCCAGCAGATGTTGGTGGAGGAGGATAATGAGCGGGTAATCCCTGCAGCGTAGACTGCAGGTGTTCCAGCGGATAATGTAAAGAAGGGAAAAACAATAAATAATCAATTGTCATTTCCCAAAAAAGGGTAATAGCCATTGCACATTTCCAGTACCAGCAACACTACCACACCATTCTATTTGATCCACACATACATTCAACATAAAACAACAACAAGAGGAAACACTCTACTTACCTGAGGGGACAACATGGTAAGTGATGTGTGTCCGAACCAACACGAAGAAACAGAGAAGCCAAGTGTGTGACCCATCACCAAAACACCAAGAGTATTTGGAAAACACCCACAGGATTTTGCCGGTAGGGACTTGTCAAAACAACACGTGACTACTACCACCTAGGGATTAGCAAACACAAGACGCTTCCGGAAACGTACCTCCTGTGACGGGGCGGTGGCTTCGGATGTGGCCGCGGTGGTGTGATCAAACTCCCTGGCACACTGTAATCGCCGAGGAGCCTCCTGATCCAGAATGAAAGTGAGGAGGTCATAGTACCACAGTTGTGGCACACGTTCCTCCTTACTTCCCATCCCATAATGCAGGGACCTCAGGACCAGGTTATGCTTCTTTTTGAACATGGTGCGCAGGGGTTTGATCTTGGCCTTAATCTTGGCCTTGTCCCACCTTGTCGCAGTGTTCACCTCGTCCCAGGCCACATCCTTCACCTGATTATTTTTGTAATCAAGTGAACGCAGCTGCCACAGGCAATCGTGGTCCTGATACATGGCCAACACAGCCCAAACAAAATCCTGATTGTCCCCCATCGGCAACATAAGCAGAAAGCACATCAAAACCACACATACATGTATGTATGTACACATAATGTCCCAAGAATAATGGGGACACAATCACAACTGGTAATCATAGTGGCCTAAATGTGGAAGCTCATTCCTATGAAGGCTGACATTGTTTACTGTGAAGACATATGATAAACCACCTCAAAAAGCCAAACATGTATTTTTGGAAAAGCCTAGGAGATGCACTATTGTACATACGGTCATGTAGCTATACATGTATTAACCAAGCCACTATGTAGCTACAGCAATACAGTTGTATGGCAGTCTTTTTTGCTGTATGTCTACATTCCAGGTTTGGTTGTTGTTTGGCGCATTATCTAGACAATGCGGACCACAGTATATTATGCAGGGCAGATGTACTGTGTAGGCCCACATAATGTGGGACACATTACAGTTAAGTCACGAAGATGCCTACATAAACCTCACCAACAACATCCATGTAAGGCTACATAGACAACATAATTGTATACAACATGACATATGGGGCAGTGGGTAGGGTTAGGAGGCAAAACCACAGTTGTGTACAGATGATCCAGCCCAGCCCATCGCTATACCTACCATCTGACCAGCAGAGTGTGCTTGAAGAGACGCTACCACGATGCTGCATATAACTTTGCAACACAAAAGTGCTTTCAACAACACCCTTTTTAAGGCCATGCCAACCAATAAGGACGCACCTGAGTCAGCAAATCACAGGATTCAGGCGTGTCAACGCCGATGCGGGTGCGCGTCTTGGGTGATGCAAGCGCGTTGTGAGTGGCTGCGTAGTATACAAAAAGCTGCAATGCCAGTGCGTGGTGAAGCTAGCTGGCCAGAGTCATTGGGTAAGTAGCAGTCTTCTGACGTCCCTTCAACAATGGTTGACTGTTGATTGTTGTGAGTCTTTTTTGATTACATAAATGTCTATTCTGTTGGTCACCACAAATACCCCTCAAGGTGTGCACATGCCAGACTCCGGATGTGTGACCTTGTTGTGATTTGTTGCACAAAGTGTATGCATGGTTAGGCAATGGGGGATGGCCCCTACTCATTCTGATTATATGTACTGATTAAAATAGTGTAATGTGTACCCAAGTTGGGTCACTGATGTAGTGTGGCCAACATATGCAGTGATGATGAATGTATCATGACTTGCACACACAAAAGGGTTGTGTTGTGGTGACGGGCACATCTTGCTTGCGAGTGCAGTATTGTGAATGTGTGAGGCCCAATATTCGCTTTTGAAAAATCCACAGGGATGTATTTTGGGAATGGTGATTCCTGCAGTGTGTGATGTTGCCTTGCCAAGGATATGTTCATACCTCATGCATGTTGTACGTGGTGGCAATATAGTTTGGTGTGCTGTGTCTTACTAATGTTCATGTCCCGCCCATATTTGCTTGCAAGTATTTTGGCCTGTCCTTTGTACATATGATAGTGTACAATATGTTTTGGCGATTAATGTGAATGTATTTTTGTGATGGTCATGTATGTAATGGGGAATGTGTTGGTTGTCCAGATCTTCTTTGGGTGTGTATGTTGGGAAAATGATGTTATTGTATTTAGTGTGAATGGAGGATATTTCATAGAGGGATGGCCACTGCATCAGAACCTTGTTTTTGGTACTTGTAAGTGTAGCATGTCTGTAGGCAAGCAAATACTGTAGCCTTTGGTTGAGTTGTGACATGTAATTTAAGAGTTACAATTCTTTTTTTCCTGTTCCGCAGGGGTTGGTTCATCTGCTCATCATGGATACTGAACAGAGGCTTTTCGTGGCTCTTGGCTGGGTGGAGGAGGACTTGTGGCTGGAGGAGAGAGCTGAGAGGTTGTGGGCTCGCAGACCACGCCGTGTGTGGCCTCGGGAGTGGTTTTTGCAAACAGCCAACCTGAGCCACATGCGCCTGCTCCGCCAGCTGGAGGACAGGAGTCCGCATGACTTCAGCAACTATCTCCGTATGTCCGAGGACTCATTCAAGTTCCTATTGGATGGCATTCGCCCATGGATAGCCCGGGAGGATATTGTGATGCGTAGTGCTGTGCCACCTGAGGAGCAGTTGGCTGTAACTTTGAGGTTTCCGGCAACAGGTCGATCGATGACGGACCTGCAATACTCTGCAGCAGTCTCACAGCCACTGCTGAGCTGCCTCATACCCGAGACGTGTGAGGCCATCCTGAGGTGCCTGGTGCCATCCTTTTTGTGCCTCCCAACCACCACCGCCCAATGGATGGATGTTGCCAGTGGTTTTGGTGATCGCTGGCAATTTCTAAACTGCGGTGGGGCATTAGACGGTAAGCACGTAAGGATCACACAACCCCCCAACAGCCACTCCTTTTTTTACAACTATAAAGGTTATTTTAGTGTGATCCTCATGGCCCTTGTGGATGCTCACTATGAGTTCCTGTACGTGGATGTTGGCATGAACGGCCGTGTCTCAGATGGGGGTGTGTTTGGACACAGCTCCTTTGGGCAAGACCTGAGGAGAGGTGCTCTAAACTTGTCCTCAAATGATGACACAACTAGTCATCTCAACTTTGCGCTTTTGAGAGATGAAGCCTTTCCACTTCATGCTCAACTACTTCGGCCATATCCCCAGAGGACTTTTACTTCTGAGCAACGCATTTGCAATTACAGGCTATCCCGGGCACGTCGTGTGGTTGAAAATGCGTTCGGGATCATGGCCAATAGATTCCGCGTGTTTCATACACCTTTGAATATGAAACTGGAATCTATAGATATAGTAGTGCTGGCATGCTGTCTGCTGCATAACTTCCTGCGTTGTAGGGATACTGCATCATACACGCCGGCAAGTTATGTGGATTCAGTTGGCTCCACAACAGGGGAAGGCATTCCCGGGTCGTGGCGTGCAACCTACCCAGGTGTGGCGCCACTCCAGCCGCTGAGCCAGGGTCGGAGTCCACAGGATGCCAGGAGCAGCAGGGACAGCTACTGCTCCTACTTCAATGGTCCTGGGGCAGTGTCCTGGCAGCAATAACAGGTGTATGGTGGATTGGGTTGTGATGCACCACCACCAGGAGGAGGGTGTAGTCACCATTGTGGCTGCACCAGGAGGAGGGTTTTTTGAAAATTTGTGTTTAGTGAACCTTGAAATTTAATGTATTTCTTTAATTGACCTTTATTGTTTTTGTTATGGCCATTGTTTGAGCTCAGATTTGTATTATTTGTGTGATGTTAACACTTGTGTTTTTGTTCTGTATATTCTTTTTTTTTGTGCACAACTGAAACAAAAAAATCTGATCAGAACTACCTGTGTCTGTGTTTACTTTTAACTACAGGGCAGTTACATCCACACGCGATCGCTAACAATATCGTTCAGATCGCTGGTGAGCTGTCACACAGGCAGACTCACCAGCGATCAATGGACCAGAGACATCGTGGAAACTATTTAAATATCGTTTCCATGATGTCTTGCTCCCGCTGCCAGCCTGTGGTAAGCGGGAGCAGGCTGGTCTCCAAGGTAAACTGCGGGTAACTAGGCTGCGCGCGCTGCCTAGATACCCGCAGTTTACCTTGGATACCAGCTCCCAGCGCTTGCAGAGAGGCGCTGGGAGCTGGCTTATATAGATTTATATATCCCTCCAGTGCACACACGAACCCCCATACATCCCTCCAATGCACGCTCACATCCCCATATATGTCCCTCCCGTGCACACACACACTCATATCCCTCCAGTGCACACTCCCCCACCCCATGTGTTCCTCCAGGGCACTCTTCTCCCCCTCCCGCACCGCTGTGCACACATTTCCCGCCTGTCTGCCATAATCATGTGACTCTGGTGGTCGCCCGATGACACCTTATACCTGTGAGCCCCCCGGGGCCGGCCTGTCCCCACGCCCCGCTCCGCCGCTCTCAGCCCAGGCCCTCTACACCGGAAGTGGTGATGCAGCATGGGCAGTTTTTGTAGCTGCACAGGAAGCCGCTGTGATAATCGCTCCGGGCAGCTGGTGGTGCAGTGTGCTTTGTGTGGAGTGTGATGGAGGCGGATCTGCTGGACACGCTGGAGGCTCTGGGGTGAGTGCGCCTCCATTATCCAGGGGCCACACCGCCTGTGCAGCCTGTCTCTGATCATTGCGGTGATAGTATCCAGGGTAAACTGCGGGTAACTAGGCAGCGCTCGCTGCCTAGTTACCCGCAGTTTACCCTGGATACCAGCTCCCAGCGCTTGCAGAGAGGCGCTGGGAGCTGGCTTATCGGTTGTCACACGCAGCGATGCTGCGTGTCCACCGGGTGACCAACGATTGATTTGAGGTCAGGACCTCAAATCAAACGATGAACGATCAGCCGACTGATCGTTCATCATTTGTAGTGTCACACGCAACGATGTCGTTTCAACATCGTTCAAGCGTCACAGAACACGTGACTTATGAACGATATCGGCAACGATATCGTTACGTGTGACGGTACCTTTAAGATGTGTACAGAGGTATCTGAGACCACAATGGTCGTTATGGGTCCCTGTAGCATTGTCTGCTAATGTCCACTACATAGGTCCAGCCCTTGGGCCAACACTGTATGGTCAGACTGTGTCTCCATGTCCATATTATATTAATTTACACATGGGTATGTCTTCACACACATGAACATTTGTATTTTGTTTGTTGAGGATGGAGTAGTCATCAGTAAGCACACACACGTCTGCACACACATAGTTCAGCCTGGGCCACACACAATCCATGCAGATATGTCCAGAGTGTTGTTTTGCGCTTACCTACGTGAACAACAGACGCACACATAGCCATTCATAGTGTAATCCTGTGTGGATCTTTGGCGACGCCAAAGTGCCTTTTGGAAGCTACAACACATGACACGAGCGTGCAGTAGCGAGATAGTAGAAAGGGCAAATGCGTCATGTAGTGGGCAGACATCCTGACAAAGCTGACCAATGGTAACGCAGTTGTGTCGGCCAATCGGAGTGGTAGGGGCACGGTGAAAAACACACTGGCACGCCTGTCTCCTCGCCGTACTCACACTCTATGCCCACATTGCTGAGGAGTTGGTAGCAAGTGACGCGGCGATGTGGAAAAGGGAAATTGCTTCCGGTCTTCTGCAGGTGCTTTCCGGAGCGTAGGATCACCGTAGAACGCAGGCGAGATCTCTATGTGTGACAGGGCGACAGCGATGTGCAAAAAAGTTCCCGAAACATGCGCGCGCACATCAAATTGCGGGCGATATGGAAGCCATATTGCCGCGTGTGATGGTACCTTAAGAGAATGGAGGATAGAAAGAGGAGAAGAGAACTAAAATTGTAGAAAAATACCAATAATCTTAAAGTTACAAGTCCTTCTCAAAAAATCTTGATGTTCCTTTGTCCACAGTCCAGGACGGTAGAGAAAAATTAATGAAAGGTTTCAGCGCAGGATTGTCTGGATGGTGGATAAGCAGCCACAATCAAGTAACAAAAAAATTCAAGATGTCCTGCAGGCTCTGGGTGCAGCAGTGTGAGCTTGAACTATCTATTCACATTTTAATGAAATTAAACACTACAGCAGGAGACCCTGGAGGACCCAACTGCTGACACAGAGACAGAAAAAAGCTAGAGTGCAGTTTACAAAAATATATTTGAGTAAGCCAAAATATGTCTTGTGGACAGGATAGAATTTTTTGGTAAAGCTCATCATTCTACCATTTACCAAAAACAGAATGAGGCCTGAAAATAAAAGATCATAGGATCTATAGTCAAATATGAACGAGTTTCAAAGATGTTTTAGGATTATTTTGCCATCTTTGGCACTGGAAGCCCTGTGTGCAAGGCATCATGAAATCTGGGGGTTGCCAAAGGATTTTAGGTCACAATGTAGTGCCCAGTGTCAGAAAGTTGTGTTTGCGTCCTAGGTAATGGGTCTTCTAGCAGGGCAATGATCCCAAACATACTTCAAGAAGCCCCCAGAAATTCATGGAAACAAAGGGTTGGAGAGTTCTGAAGTGGCCAGCAATGAGTCCCAGATCTAAATCCCATTGCTCACCTGTGGAGAGATCTTAAAATTGCTGTTGGGGGAAGGTGCCTTCAAATATAAGAGACCTGGAGCAGAATGTAAAAGAACTGTGGCTCAAACTTCCAATTGAGAGGTGTAAGAAGCTTATTGATGGTTATAGAAAGTAATTGATTGCACTTATGTATTACAAAGGGAGTGCAACCAGACAGCCAGATATTAATTTGAGGGGCCCAACAATGTATCTTGTCTGGCACATCTTTTCAGTTTTGTGTGAAATTATGTTCAATTTACCTTTATCTTCAGCTTTTTGTGTTGTTCCCACATCTATACATATTGCACTACACCTGTGATGTAACCCTTTCATTCATAGCAAGATTAAAGCATTTGATGAAAGGTGTTAATTCTTGCGCTGCCGTCTGTCCGTTGGTTCCAAGAAATCCAAGGAATCACAAGATGTTAAAAGTAATAGGTTTACCTTGTGGATCTCTGATGAAGTGGTCTGAAGTACCACGAAACGCGTAAGAATTAGACATTAAAGGTATTACTTTTAACATCTTGTGATTCCTTGGAACCAACAGACAGACGGCAGCGCACGAATTACCACCTTTCATCTAATGCTTTAATCGGTTTCCCTTGGTCGGAGTGCTGCAAGCCGGCTTATGCTTCAATAGTTGTGACTCTCACAACAACATAAGGTTAGTGCAACAGCACACAATACAACACCCCGTCACACCCGGATAAGACCCTATGTGCGCTTTTCTACTTTTCTTCTAGTTTTCAATTCATAGCAAGAGGGAATATGCAATTTTTTTTAAGTATAAAACAATTCTTACCACCAATCTGCTCTCTGACGTGTGGTAGATAAAGCAATGCTGTACAAGGTTATCTTCATCTAGTTCTTCCGGACAGAAAGGACAAACATATGTCTCTCCTCTGAAAAGAAAAAAAAGTTAGATTTAGGCATTTGAAAACCAATAAGAGCCGTCATTCGCTCCTCCTATTCTGTAGATCAGGGCTGCACAACATTTGGGTGACTTATCTGTTACTTGCTGTCGCATGGCGATATCAATGCTATGAATGGACTGTAACAAAAACAGTCAAATTGCATACAAATTGTATGCATAAGTAACCCTTAAGTTATTGATACCGTGAGTAGTATACCAGCAATAATGTACATGACCGGTATGTATCGCACAGACTGAGATACAGTATATTGCGATGTGAAACCAGATAGTTTGCCTAGGACATGTAGTATTTTATATTATTATAAGGGCTGGTTTCATAAGATGTTCAGAAGTGATGGGAGCGACTGAACATTCACATGCCTCCCATAGGCATGTCATCGATATAATGAGACTCCTGATGGATCACAGGACTGTGACGTAATCAAGGTCCTTCAATTTACTGTTTTTACCACATGGCAAACAAGCATGCCTGAGAGTGGAGCGAGCTAGAGCTCCTGGAAATCCAGGTGGCAATCGTGGCCCCGAGAATCTGGACTCACCACAGGTGCCAAGACGGAACATGTCCAAGAACCTTTGTGTGTGACCTCCTGGACAGCAAGACTGGCATGAGTAAGTCTGACACCTGCTAAGCTGCAAGAGCAGGTAAAACCAGAATGGGACTTTGTGTTCACTGACAGATGTCAGTAATTGAACTGTGCGGACATAACCGTGATTGAAACTGACCAGCATGTCATCAAGGTTTCTGCTATGTGTAAGGGCATACCTGCTGAAGTAAAGGACTATATGCTGTGTACACTTCCTTGTGTGAACTGTGGTTATGGTTATCGGCTATATAGCCGGTGTAGTGGTTTATGAACACTGAAGAGAAAGAGTTGACAAGAACACGCAGCACTCCACAAAATCAAATAAAATACAAAACAGTCAATTTTATTAGGTCACATGAACACAGATTAAAAACAAAGCCGGCGGCCATATGCGTGGGACCGGGGCCCCAGCGTTACCTGCCTCTATTTAGCCACTTTACCCATGACCCCAGCCTGCTGCTCTACTTGATTATTTCTCTCTCCCCTTCCGGTACGGGACTTCCCTACCTGGATTTTTCACATTTGTGGGGTGAGACTAGATATAATGGTTTACCGAGTGGCAGCCAGTGGCAGTAGCCTACAGTTTCCTTACATGCTTAGTGGACGCATTGGCAATTTGTACAGCTTTTGATGTCTAAACCCGTGTTTTCATTACAGTATTATCTGTTTTCTTGATATTGTATATCTAGACTGGCTTATTATGTTCACTTGCAGTGTTTTCTCATTGGAACACTGCTTAGGGCTTGCATAGTCTTCTCACCATTTGTTTCTTTGGAATCTACATGTACTGGGTTGGGATTGTTTCGTACTGACAATAGCAGGGGCCCCTCCCCATTTGGGCAACTTTTGGTTTTTGCATTTCGTATTGGTTTTAAATGTTTTTAATTTGTGTGTTCATATGACCTAATAAAATTGACTGTTTTGTTTTGTTATTGATTTTGTGGAGTGCTGCGTGTTTTTGTCAACTCTTTCTCTTCAGTGTTCACTTTGCCCTGTTGACAAGTAGCACCCCTTTAACTTTGACGTCTTGACTTGAGCTGTTGCACCCATCCTTGTTCCTAATTGGTGTGGCGGTTTATGACTTTTAATAAACTGGATGGACTATCTTTTATAGAAAGAGTGCCTGTGTTTGTGAATTGCCCAGCTAAAGCGAGTGTTCCCCAACCTCACAATACTTATACTCTGCTAGCAAATGCATGTTGCTTTCTTTTTATTGTATTCATATAACAGTTCTAGATTTGTGGAATACAATTCCTCTATTTAGGTCTTCTCCAGTGTTGCTGTTCAACTTCAGAAACTGACGAAGGAAGAAATAGCTACAGATACAAATGCAATGAAAATTATTCACCCCCAACCCTTGAAATGATTGAGGCATCTGAATGGCTGATAACTATTCTAAAGACTTGCAAACATGTTATATGGAAATATACAGTATTTAGTCCATATTTGCTAGTTTATATACCGTATTTTTTAGGTTCATACTTTTGTGTTTACCTTTTTTTAGTTTATCAAGTTTAAAGGTACTTCTGAATTAAAATACATGAATATCAGGAAAAAAAGCACCATGCTGTCATCACAATAAAACATACCTGCATGTCGTCTTCCCTAACTCTTCTAGAGGGCCGTACTTTGAAATATATGGCTGACACATATTTAAGTGTGCTCTCATTTCACTCAAGCATATCTGAGGATAAAACACACAATACCAATAAGACTTTCATCAATATGGATTTCAATGTCATATCAGTCACTCATTTAAAAACAAAATTAGGGCCCTTTCACATCAGCGTTATTTTCAAATCGCGGCAGATGCGGTGAAAAACCGCATCTGCCGCGATTTGAAAATACCGCTGATGTGAAAGGGCCCTTAGCCATATGCTATATTAGGTCCCCTTCACACGTGCGCATAAAAAAATGCTTGTGTGGTATGGTCTGTTTTGACCATCAGTGTGTCCGTATGTGTCATCCATGTATACGTGTCATCCGTGTGCCATCCATATGTATGTGTGTCATCCATGTGCACGTGTCATCAGTGTACCGTCCATATGTATGTGTGTGATCCGTGTGCCATCTGTATACAAGTGTTATCCATGAGTACGTATCATCCGTGTTCCATCCATATGTACGTGAATGTCATCCTTGTGTTGTCCATGAGCCATCTGTATGTATGTGTGTCATCCATGTGTACGTGTCATCCATGTGTGTCATCTGTGTGCCATACATATGAACGTGCATGTCATGTGTGCCATCCATGTGCCCTCCGTGTGTTATGTGTGTGTCATCTGTGTGCACTTGTCATCCGTGTGCCATCACTATGTATGTTTGAGTCATCCATGTGTACGTGTCATCCTTCTACCATTCGCATGTACGTGGATGTCATCTGTGTTTATCATCCATGTGCCATCCGTGTTTTATGTGTGTGTTATTCGTGTGCCATCTGTATATATGTATGTCATCCATGTGTACATGTTATCCATATGTGCATGAACGTCCTCTGTATGTTGTCCAAGTGCCATCCGTATGTACATGTCATCCATGTGTACGTGTCATCTATGTGAATGTGTCATCTGTGTGCCATCCATATGAACGTGTATGTCATCCATGTGTTTTCCATGTGCCATCCGTGTGTTATCTGTGCGTCATCCATATCATCCATATGTACGTGCTATCCGTGTGCCATCCATATGTACGTGAATGTCATTCGTGTGTCATCCATGTGACCTCCATGTGTTATGTTTGAATCATCTGTGTACTTCTCATCTGTGTGCCATCCTTATGTAAGTGTGAGTCATCCATGTGTACGTGTCATCCATATATACGTGAATGTCATCCATGTGCCATCCGTGTTTTGTGTGTGTGCCATCTGCATGTACATGTGTGTTATCCATGTGTATGTGTTATCCATATGTACATGAATGTCATCTGTATGTTGTCCATGTGCCATCAGTATGTACGTGTGTCATCCATATGTACGTGAAGGTCATCTGTGTGTCGTCCATGTGCCACCCATGTGTTAGGTGTGTCATCCATGTGTACGTGCCAACAGTGTGCCATCTGTGTGATATGTAATGAAATAAAAAGAATTATCAATTTATTGAATGCATACATATGCATTCAATAAATTGATAATTCTTTTTATTTCATTACAGTCCTTCATTCATTCAGTCCTAACACATTTTTGTCATTTGTGGGGCAATAATTCTTATATGTTATAGATGTGCAAAGATGATAGATATGCATGATAACCAGCAAAGGTAAAGCAGACAGCTGCTGGTTGATATTATCAGGCTGGGACGGTCCATGGTTACTGGGCCCTTCCCAACCTAAAAATACTAGTACACACCCACCCCAGAACTGTGCTTCATATCAGCTTTTCCCGATTACCCTGGTGCAGCTGCAATCATAGTAATGGTTTTTGGGGTTGATGTCAACTGTGAAGTGTCCAAACACATAGCTGGCATCAAGCCCTTGTGCTAGTAATGGAGAGCAATCTATCAGACACCCGTATCACTAGCCCAGTAATGACAAATAAAAGCTCAATGTCTTCTTCTGGCCCATATGTTGCTGCGTCCTCACCTTTTCTTCACATCCTTCACAATTCTGAAATACAGTTTTCATCTTTTTCATGATGTCCACAGCAAGAGTTCCTTCCGAAGATAGGTGAGCCCGGCAATAGGGACACGCATAGGCATTGTTCCTTAGACTAGCTTTTATACAGGAGTTGCAAAACCTAAAAGAGAAAACAACAGAAATGAAGTATCATATATAGATATATATATATATATACAGTGCCTACAAGTAGTATTCAACCCCCTGCAGATTTAGGTGGTTTGATAAGATGCCAATAAGTTAGAGCCTTCAAACTGCAAACGAGAGTAGGATTTATTAACAGAAGCATAAATCTTACAAACCAAAAAGTTATGTTGCTCAGTTGAAATTTAATACATTTTAAACATAAAAGTGTGGGTCAATTATTATTCAACCCCTAGGTTTAATATTTTGTGGAATAACCCTTGTTTGCAATTACAGCTAATAATCGTCTTTTATAAGACCTGATCAGGCCGGCACAGGTCTCTGGAGTTATCTTGGCCCACTCCTCCATGCAGATCTTCTCCAAGTTATCTAGGTTCTTTGGGTGTCTCATGTGGACTTTAATCTTGAGCTCCTTCCACAAGTTTTCAATTGGGTTAAGGTCAGGAGACTGACTAGGCCACTCCATCACCTTGATTTTTTCCCTCTTGAACCAGGCCTTGGTTTTCTTGGCTGTGTGCTTTGGGTCGTTGTCTTGTTGGAAGATGAAATTACGACCCATCTTAAGATCCTTGATGGAGGAGCGGAGGTTCTTGGCCAAAATCTCCAGGTAGGCCGTGCTATCCATCTTCCCATGGATGTGGACCAGATGGCCAGGCCCCTTGGCTGAGAAACAGCCCCACAGCATGATGCTGCCACCACCATGCTTGACTGTAGGGATGGTATTCTTGGGGTCGTATGCAGTGCCATCCAGTCTCCAAACGTCACGTGTATGGTTGGCACCAAAAATCTCGATCTTGGTCTCATCAGACCATAGAACCTTGAACCAGTCTGTCTCAGAGTCCTCCAAGTGATCATGAGCAAACTGTAGACGAGCCTTGACATGACGCTTTGAAAGTAAAGGTACCTTACGGGCTCGTCTGGAACGGAGACCACTGCGGTGGAGTACGTTACTTATGGTATTGACTGAAACCAATGTCCCCACTGCCATGAGATCTTCCCGGAGCTCCTTCCTTGTTGTCCTTGGGTTAGCCTTGACTCTTCGGACAAGCCTGGCCTCGGCATGGGAGGAAACTTTTAAAGGCTGTCCAGGCCGTGGAAGGCTAACAGTAGTTCCATAAGCCTTCTACTTCCGGATGATGCTCCCAACAGTGGAGACAGGTAGGCCCAACTCCTTGGAAAGGGTTTTGTACCCCTTGCCAGCCTTGTGACCCTCCACGATCTTGTCTCTGATGGCCTTGGAATGCTCCTTTGTCTTTCCCATGTTGACCATGTATGAGTGCTGTTCACAAGTTTGGGGAGGGTCTTAAATAGTCAGAAAAGGCTGGCAAAAGAGATAATTAATCCACACATGTGAAGCTCATTGTTATTTGTGCCTGAACTACTTCTTAATAGTTTAGGGGGACCAAACAGAATGCTGGTGGTTTGAGGGGCTGAATAATAAAATGACCCTCTGAATTAACTTTTAACGCTTTAAAAAAAAAAAAAAAAAAAAATGTAAAAATTCTTTTTGGCTGCAGTGCATTTCCCACTTCCAGGCTGATCTACAGTCCAAATGTCACAATGCCAGTTAATTCCGCATGTGTCAACCAGCTAAATCTGCAGGGGGTTGAATACTACTTGTAGGCACTGTATATTATATATATATATATATATATATATATATATATATATATACACACACATATATATATATATATACACACACACACATACATATATACATTGCACCCTTAAAATTCTCAAGAGTATCAGAATAAAATATGGAGTTATTAAATAGTACAATACATCTGGGCATGGGTCAAATAGTTCAAAGCAGGGTTTATTTTCATTATATCCCTT
Organism: Allobates femoralis; assembly: GCA_033576535.1. Lineage (NCBI taxonomy): Eukaryota > Metazoa > Chordata > Amphibia > Anura > Aromobatidae > Allobates > Allobates femoralis. The sequence goes on along the minus strand of JARQOC010000005.1, from coordinate 138,399,879 downwards.
GTTCCTTCTAATTTCCTGACAGGACAATGACTGTAAACAGCTGTGACCTGCTGATAAGAATATCTGTAGATACTGGTAGTCTGATCCCTTTGACCTTTCACGTATAGATTGTCCTGTCCTGTATGGTGGTGGATGCAGGCTTTTTATAGCACATTCACCTCCTTTGAACCCATGTGAACAGAAATAGAAGGAGGTGAGGTACAATATGGGTGTGCAAGTGTAGTTAGGAAATTATTCTGCAAAATGGTCGCTAGACCTAGGGTCAGGGAACGCATCGCCCGTTGCCCAACAAGGCTGGCAGCCACCTGCTTGGGGCACTGTGCACAAAGACGCAATGCAGGAGAAAAGAGTAGCCAGCATTGAGAGTCAACCAGGAGAGGCTTACGACAGGGTGTGTCAGAGGAGTGGATCCAAGTTTCCTGGGAGCTAGCTGGATCGTAGACCCGGAGGACACAGTGCCCCTGCTGGACTGGACTGCTTAACCGTGAGGAAAGGTTTGAGAAATGCAACCCCGGTGTTCTCCTGTTATTCTGCGTGCACTCCTGCTCCACTGCACAGTCACCATCAACCCATTAGACTGTCACACTAACCCTGGGGCCCTGCTCCACCTGTGGAGAGCGATACCATCCCGGCTGCCGCACCATCTGCCCCAGAGACCTAAACCAGCAGCGTCGGCCATCCCTGGCCAAATACCACAGGTGGCGTCACAGAATAGACATCTAATTCCACTGTAAATACCCCCCTTCACTGCATGGCCAGGGCGACGGAGCTGGGCCACAGCCACCGTGAACTCCGCAAGACAGTCGACTGAGTAACCCCCTGCGGCCATTGCACTTACATCCCAAATCACATCATTTCCAGTTAGACTTGTGGTGTGTGCCCCTGTCCTCGGAGCAGGATATGCCTCATGATCACAGGAATGTTTTTGTTCTTTTATGCTTCCCCTTTAAAAACTCATGGACATTCAGAATCCAAATGATATCATTTTGGGCAAAAGCCAGGGAGTGTGAAAAACACATGTATAGCTAAAAAGTCAGGATTTTCCAACCAGGGCTGTGTATTACCGTATTATTGATTTGCAGGCTGGAAGTTCCCCAAAGTCTGGGTCATTATAAAGCCGCCTATAGTCAAACCAAGTGAAATATCTGAACCCGTTTTCCAATGTCACTTTACATTACAGTAGAGGTTAGAAGGATTTATATGATACGGTAATCTGTACGGTTTCACAATTTCATTCAACAATTGTGAACATTGATTATCATCCTTACAATATGGAAATAAATGCAGTTCACTTATTGAATAGTAAAAACTGAAAACATAAATTTGCAGCAGTCGCAGGTTTTAGGGCCGCTTTACACACACCAACTTATCTGTCCAACTTCTGACCAACTTGCTGGTTGCAGTGAAATCATGGACACATTGCTCCATTTTGTGGCTGTGTACAATGTAACAATGTGTCCATGATTTCACTGCAACCAGTAAGTTGTTCAGAAGTTGGACAGATAAGTTGGTGTGTGTAAAGTGGCCATTAGACAGATCAGCAGATCAGTGTTGTCTTTCAAGATTACGGTACTTTTCTCAAAAACATTTTTATCACGTGGCTATGATTTTCATTCCTTACAAAATACAACACTCGTCATATGTAATGACAGGTTATGATAAGAAGCCATAGCAATAGTTGTAGTTCAAGAGATTTTTTGCTAATTATTTTTGTTTGCACATGGGCTTGTTCTAGTTACAATGAATAAAATCAGTCCTCCCTCGCACCAGTCTCCGCAGCTGCCCCTGTTCTTGGTTGACAGGCTGCAGTCACTGCTACAATGAACGTCAATGCTGAAGCCAATCGCCCGGGACAATGTAGTTGGCAGCAGACTGCTGAGCCCAGTGATTGGCTGCAGTGGTCACGTGCATTGTAGTCATGATGTCACTGCTGCAGCCTGTCAACAATAAAAGGGGGCTGCGACTGAGAAACATCACTAGAGCAATGAAGGGTGGGGGGGTTATTATTTTTAGCTGCTGTAGGCTGATAATGATGCAACAATTATTCATGGAAAATCCCTTTAAAATATCCTTCCTTTTGTGTCTTAGTTCTTCATAAGCTTAAGAGCTTATGTGTGTACACAGCTACAGGTCCTGATCCCTCAGTTCCCTTACATCCAACTAACGTACAAATTTTAATATACCGTAATCATTTTGATTAAAGCCAATGGGAAGGTCCGGGCTACTATTATCCAATAATGAACATCCTGGAGATTACAAATTCCACAGTACGTTCATTATTGATGCAGAGTCTATCAGAAGTCATGGAATAGCTTCATTAATGTGTGCGGATCTGTTGTCCAAGTCACAGCAGAGACTGTTTCTGCAGCAGATTTCTCACATGGGTCAACTAGAAAGCCTACAGCAGATCTGCCTGTGACAAATGTCCCAAGACAACCTGGGACGTTCACAGGCATAATGAAGACGGTATATTGCCTTATTGAGGTACGGTATATAGGACAAGATATAGATCAAAAAGCCCTGGAGCCCAGTAGCCTTATGCTGCACCTCGGATCGATGTGTTTGATCTGGGCGAGTGTGATAACAATTAGACGCCTGACTGGCCCACTATATGGAAGAAACTACTGCTGAAATAAGATATGGACATAAAAATAGCAGCTGTGTTTGGTTAATATCCTAATGGACAAATCTAATATTCTGAGCTTTGGCTAAAAGCATCCGTCGCATCACTAAACAAATAACCAGAAAAGCAAATCAAAGTTCAACCAGACTCAGAAAAGAAGAGGTCACGAGAGGATAGAACTTGTCAGAAGGAAATCACTTAGATTAAAACCTACAAATAAGCATGAACAATGGGCCGCGCATTGTACCCTATGTCAGCACTTGACAATGAGGGATTATCGCATAGGCTCCTTGTGTGGTGTGCACATTGTCTAGGCGCACCTGTAATTGTGCTCAGCCTATTCTGCTCAGGAGGAATGCGCCTGACGGGGGCTATTGGCAGGATAGATACCTAGGTATCTGCCCACCATAAGAACCTATCATAAATATAATTTATATTGCATGATATATATTTCTTTATAGGGTTCCTTCTTCTAGCAAGTGTATATATGACAGTGGAGGTGAAACAATGTCACAAATCAGGAGCAGAGCGGACTCCGATATTCCTGAATGAGCTTACAAACTGCAAACCCTCTCTAGAGGCAAAAAGAGTGAGCGGTCACAGGTCCTAGAACAGCTCCTTACTACAGAGATGATGGAGAATGACCAGCTGCTCCCTGTGGGTACTCCAACGTCATATATGAATGTTCCCATATACTTTCCAGATATGAGTAACAAGAATTTAGACTTACTGAAAGGAAAATGTGTAACTTTCTTGCATACAGCACAAAGATCCAGAAGAAGATTGAACAAGTAGTTCATATTTTATGACTAGGTAAATGACCTGATTAGAGGATTGTACTGCAGAAGGGCAAGCATACAGAAATTTTAGGAGATCCCCTATAATTAAAAAGAGCCTCCCGTGACCAGCCACCTCTCTATTCCTGCCAATGCTAAATGGGTTTTAATTCTCAAGAAAGATGCAAACCCAGCAATCTATTGTATTTTTGTGGTATTTTCTGTTGATAATGAATACATTTCCAAAATAGGACAACCCTTAATCTAATGTTAATGGCTGGCGATCAGCTGTAATAAACTACAGCAAAACCTCATCCTCCGCAGGAACAAATGACTTGTCCAGTAAGCTGCCTACAAGGACAGGTGGACAGTGAAGGGCACATGATAGTGGGGGCAGTACACACTTTGTATGGGGCTCAGAGGCTTTAGGTCAGTGGTCCCCAACCTTTTTTGCACCGGGGACCAGCTTCATGCAAGCCCATTTGTCCGCGGCCCGGCGGGGGGGGGGCTTTGGTCATATGGGGGCGTGGTTATAGATAAGGGGTGGAGTTTAGCACTCTGCTTCCCCCAAAAGATGTGTTACTTATTATTTTCAGGGGATGTTTTATTTTTCCATCCCCTTGCAGCCCCCAATGTGGTATTCACATAATTCCCTTGCAGCCCCCAATACCATATCCCCCATCATAATCCCCTTGCAGCCCCATCATCTTCCTCTTGCAACCCCATCCTCCTCTTCCAGCCCCAGTATCCTCTTCTCCCAGCCCCAGTATCCTCTTCCAGCCCCACCATCCTCCTCTTCCAGCCCCAGTATCCTCCTCTTCCAGCCCCACCATCCTCCTCTTCCAGCCCCAGTATCCTCCTCTTCCAGCCCCAGTATCCTCCACTTCCAGCCCCAGTATCCTCTTCTCCCAGCCCCAGTATCCTCCACTTCCAGCCCCAGTATCCTCTTCTTCCAGCCCCACCATCCTCCTCTTCCAGCCCCAGTATCCTCTTCTCCCAGCCCCACCATCCTCTTCTCCCAGCCCCACCATCCACTTCTTCCAGCCCCAGTATCCTCTTCTTCCAGTCCCACCATCCTCCTCTTCCAGCCCCAGTATCCTCTTCCAGCCCCACCATCCTCCTCTTCCAGCCCCACCATCGTCCTCTTCCAGCCCCACCATCCTCCTCTTCCAGCCCCAGTATCCTCCTCTTCCAGCCCCAGTATCCTCTTCTCCCAGCCCCAGTATCCTCTTCTCCCAGCCCCACCATCCTCTTCTTCCAGCCCCAGTATCCTCTTCTCCCAGCCCCACCATCCTCCTCTTCCAGCCCCACCATCCTCCTCTTGCAGCCCCAGTATCCTCCTCTTGCAGCCCCAGTATCCTCCTCTTGCAGCCCCAGTATCCTCCTCTTGCAGCCCCAGTATCCTCTTCTCCCAGCCCCAGTATCCTCTTCTCCCAGCCCCAGTATCCTCTTCTTCCAGCCCCAATATCCTCCTCTTCCAGCCCCAGTATCCTCTTCCAGCCCCACCATCCTCCTCTTCCAGCCCCAGTATCCTCCTCTTCCAGCCCCAGTATCCTCCTCTTCCAGCCCCAGTATCCTCTTCTCCCAGCCCCACCATCCTCTTCTTCCAGCCCCAGTATCCTCTTCTCCCAGCCCCAGTATCCTCTTCTCCCAGCCCCACCATCCTCTTCTTCCAGCCCCAGTATCCTCTTCTTCCAGCCCCAGTATCCTCTTCTTCCAGCCCCAGTATCCTCTTCCAGCCCCACCATCCTCCTCTTCCAGCCCCAGTATCCTCCTCTTCCAGCCCCAGTATCCTCCTCTTCCAGCCCCAGTATCCTCCTCTTCCAGCCCCAGTATCCTCCTCTTCCAGCCCCAGTATCCTCTTCTCCCAGCCCCAGTATCCTCTTCTCCCAGCCCCAGTATCCTCTTCTTCCAGCCCCAGTATCCTCTTCTTCCAGCCCCACCATCCTCCTCTTCTAGTCCCCACCATGCACTTAAAGCCCTTATTATCCTGTTCCAGCCCCCACCATCTCCAGCACACACAAATAGCAGTCACCAGCCCCCCCTGCACCTGCAGCATTAGGTTGTCTCAGCTGTATGCATAGATGTATGGGAGAAGCTCTCCACCCATCAAAGTGCAGAAGCTGGGCCAATCACAGTGCCACAGCCAGTAGCCAAAATTCTTTTGAGATTTTGTTATTTGATAATAGCATGTCAGACAATGCAAAATGTGAAGAGAACATTTTTTAAAAAAATGATTTTCAAAGTTCGGAAAAAGTGTGAATTTCGCTGTTGCCTGCCTTTACGTTTCTCCTCATAACTAAGGCTAGGAATAAGATAGAGAGACAAAATAAACACCATTCTACTCAGAACTATACAGGCTTTCATCAGATATGTCACAAGAGGATCTTTGTTAATATTTTACCCATGTGATCGCAAGCGCAAATCTTTAAAACGCATTCCCGAAAAATCGGCGCGCTTTAAATATTTCAAAAACTGCCCATGTGTCTGCTTTGTTCTTCGCCACATCTGTACCAAATTTCAAGTTGGTATCGCGATGGGATCATATTTTAAAATTTTTACTATTAATAGCGTCAATGGGTCATTCCATATCAAGTGATCTAAATATGAATATTTTTTTTTACCTGACGTCTTTAAATTTTTTTTATTTTTTTCCTTTATGAAGTACAACTTTAGTTAATTACAAATTAAAAGTTTAGAATTTTTTTCTTCATCAGTTAATTTTTTACAGATTTTTAAAGTTTAAAAAAAGGGTGAATTTTGGCCTGGTATGACTTTACATTTTTTTATCTTGGGCTAGAAATAAGATAGAGAAACAAAATAAACACCATTCTACTCAGAACTGTCCAGGCTTTTACCAGATATGTCACAAGAGTATATTTGTTAATTTAAATTTTTTACCCATGCGAACGCAAACGCGACATTTTGAAACGCATTTCCGAAAAAACATTTTAATAAAAATATTCCAAAACTGCCCATGTGTCTTTTATGCTCTTAGCCACATCTGTACCAAATTTCAAGTTGGGATCGTGATGGGATCATATTTTAAAATATTTAACTATTATAGTGTCAATTCAAAAATCTTGAATTCAGATCTGTTCAACCTGTGGTCTAAAAGCGTGGGGTCTATATTTATCAAATCCATTATTTTTAGACATTACTGTATTATTTTGATATGTTACAGCTTAGAAGCAGGAGAGGACATATAGGAAAAAGCTTTCCTAGGGCTCAACCTGAGAAAGCACAGGGATAGACAGTGAATGCAGAGCAGATGATAGGCCAGCAGCTCTGTCAATCATGTTAAGTGTCTACCCACTGCATTCAGGAAGTAAGACAGCTCGTTCAGACCTTTCATGTCCTGACATGTCTGGACATCTTCACTCCTGAACAAACAATAGTCTGTACAAAGCCATCAAGGCTGTGTACTAAAATATGGGTGAGTAAATATATTAATAGTTTAATGCTTTTATTATTAAGGGCTAATACACACAGTGCTATTCTTAGGGATTCAGAAAAACAGCCCCATTGATTTCTATGGGGTTCACCACATGCAGTGTTTTTGGAAACACTCAAGAGTGAGTAAATCACTGCTTGAACTACTTTTTAATCGCTGCAATAAACGCAGCATTTATCATTTATATAAAAAAAAGCTGCCATTTTTTTCACTAGCGATTAAAAAAACTAACGCATATGTGGTAAAAACTTGGTAGAAAAACAAGCTGCCAAAACTGCAGCGTGTATCTGCAGTCAGAAAAAACTGTGCGCGCTAGCCCTAAAACTCACTTTATAGTAATACAGTTCTATCTCAAGTGTACTGTAAATCTTTATTTTTATTACCTATCTTCCTTACTTAATATTAACTGTATTTTTCCCACACAGCAATGGCTGCTACTTCTCAAGAAACAGCATTTTATCATAGACACTGTTGCAATCCTTTTGAAAAAATATGAATATGATTGGCGCTGGTGGCTGGCTACTGTACTCTCCAAAGATTGTGAAAATGAAGAAGTAGAATTGACTTTATTGCATCCTTCTGGCCCAGCGCCATCCTTTGTGTATCCAAGAAAGCCAGACATTTTAAAAGTGCACAAAAACCAGATATTAACTCAGGCGGAGCCTAACACCGTGACAGGGCGGACATACTCTTTGACACACAAGGAAATGGCGATTGCTAGTAAGCGTTTATGGACAAGATTACATTTCACCCACTAGAAGGGACAAATTGATAAAATGCCACTTTAAAAACATACTATTAATTGTTTGATTAGTTCATAATTTATAGAACGATGATTTAACTACTGTACTATTCTTATTAAACACTTCATAAATCACATGTTTAGTGATAGAATAGAAAACAAATTTATATGTATAAATAGGGGTTAACATTTTTGGTTCTTTTAATCTTGTTTAATCAAACTTGAGGATATGATCACCTTTCTTCTTTTGGTTTGTTCAATACATTCAAGTTGAAAATGCTGAGCGTTGTGTTCTGATGATGTATTTATCCTGCCACTTATGGGATTTGTTTTTTGTGTTTCTTTTTTGTTGCATATAAATGTTTTATTCAATAAGTTGTGATAACTCATACAACCATAAAATAAAAAATATATAAATTTGACAGGTCCCAAGTTGAATCTCTGCACAAATATAACCAAGAACACAGTCATTTTTTCACAATTGCCCGTCAATAGTTTGAATTTGATATAAAGAAACATAGTCTTGTAACATATCAAATGAAAGCTGTTACCGTTCTGAGTAAAATGATGCCTCTCCCACTTCATTATCTTATTTCTAGCCTGAGATAAAAAAAAATGTAAAGTCATACCAGGCCAAAATTCACCCTTTTTTTTAAACTTTAAAAATCTGTAAAAAATTAACTGATGAAGAAAAAAATTCACAACTTTTAATTTGTAACTAACTAAAGTTGTACTTCATAAAGAAAAAGAATAAAAAAAATCTAAAGACGTCAGGTAAAAAAAAAAATATTCATATTTAGATCACTTGATATAGAATGACCCATTGACGCTATTAATATTAAAATATTCTAAAATATGATCCCATCGCGATCCCAACTTGAAATTTGGTACAGATGTGGCTAAGAGCAAAGCAGACACATGGGCAGTTTTTGAAATATTTAAAGCGCGCCGATTTTTCGGAAATGTGTTTTAAAGTTTTGCGCTTGCGATCACATGGGTAAAATATTAACAAAGATCCTCTTGTGACATATCTGGTGAAAGCCTGGACAGTTCTGAGTAGATTGGTGTTTATTTTGTTTCTCTATCTTATTTCTAGCCCGAGATATGATAGAAAATGTAAAGCCATACCAGGCCACAATTCGCACTTTTTTAAAACTTTAAAAATCTGTAAAAAATTAACTGATAAAGAAAAAAATTCAAAACTTTTTTTTTGTAATTAACTAAAGTTGTTCTTCATATAGAAAAAATTTTTTAAAAAATCTGAGGACGTCAGGGAAAAAAAATATTCATTTTTGGATCACTTGACATGGAATGACCCATACATCTATGCATACAGCCGAGACAACCTAATTGCTGCAGCAGCGGGGGGCAGTGACATCACCCCGGGAGGCGGGCAGCATCCCAGTACACAGAGCCGCCGCAGAGCTCAGCACATTGTGTAGTGCTGGTCTGCGGCAGCGCGGACCGGCACACAGACCCCCGCGGCCCGGTCCCGGTCCGAGGACCGGTGGTTGGGGACCCCTGCTTTAGGTGACATCTCTGACCGGTTGAACATCTAACTTTAGACTTTTTTATCATGTCTTGTAATAAAGTGTGCCAAGATGTGAGGCATGAGGGATGTGACGTTCTTGTAATAAAGCATGCCAAGATGTGAGGCATGAGGGATGTGACGTTCTTTGTGCATTGTTGTTTGCAGCAATATTCACAGTCATGTCTCTGGCATCATCCTTACTCTTGCTCTTCTCCCACTCCCATTGTATTATTTCAGGATGCGGCCTGTGTTTTTCTTCTATGATGTCATTTCCTTGTATCCACAGTGAAGCTTCTGTCTGTTAGTGAACTGGAGAAAAACAAATAGAAGCCATTTGCAACTTGAGCCCTATGGAACATGTCACCAGGACGGACGCGGCAGCTGCTTTACAGGATGATCCTGGTCACTCGCCTCGCTTTAGAAAACACTTGTTTGCCTAATCAGCCAAGGCTTTGCCGAACAAGCAAAATAAGATCAATTCTGTAGACATCTAATTTACCAAACACTGTCCATATTTACACATGTATGTGAACTTGTGTAAGGCATCATTCAGATATCAAATTTTTCCCATATATACCGTATATATATATATATACCGTATATATATATATACCGTATATATATATATATATACCGTATATATATATATATATATATATATATATATATATATATATATATATATATATATATATATAAAAAACATTTTAGTGAATTTATTGGATTCTATTTTCCTCTACATTTCATCCATGGGTCCATTATTTACCATCATTGTCCATCCTTCTCCTCCCTGCTCAATGGATGGCAGCAGGTGCGATTACTTTTTTTTATTTCATGGGTGGGGTTAGACCTGAGATTAAGATAATACACTGACATGTCTACATTTTGTTTTTTTGTGATCACTCCCTCAGTCCAAAAAAACCCCACAAATGATTGAGCAGTCCTATATACTAGTCCTGGGCAAAATTTGGCATCTGCCACTTTGACAGTCCCTGTCCAACCCGACAAAGCCAACCAGGGGGCCGGAAATCAAATGTAACTAAGCAGCGGTTACATAATGTAACATAAATCATATTCTTATATGTATTACCATACTATGCTATTCTGCTTAATATCAAGCTTTAATAGGAATAATGAGCAGAATTAAGTGCAGTTTATTGGTTCCACCCTACACAAGAGTCCCAGTTTCTCATTTAGTCCCTTGATAAAATTCATTGCCATTCATGCCTGTGAAAAACACAGGATACAACATGTACATGAAACACAGACGTGTGAATGAGGTCATACACAGAGTTGTTCTCTGTAACTCTTCACCCACTGCAATGTATCTCCAATTTCATATGGCACCCGCTCTCGGACATTACATCATGGAGGTATTCTCTAGCATTGCATCTAGAGGAGCAGATCTCTCCAACGTGGTGTTGTATCTTACGTGTTTCCCTGTATTACTCACTAAGGCCGGTCAGCAGCGAACACCCTGAGGACATAAAACTTGACTATTCAGTTCAGGTTATGTGAATGAGCGCCCATTTACACTACCTGCCCATGGCTATTAAGCAAACACCAGTCAACTACCTGCGAACCAACTGGTGGTCGTTTATTAACTTGTTTAGACGAGCTGACCACACTTTTATATGCACACAACGAATGTTAATATGATTGATCTGTGAGAGTGGAAGATCCGGTCGTTGGCCACATGTCCTGTATAACCACAAAGCTGCACTGCCAAATATCATGATTCAAAACATCGGATGATTGCTGGTGGTTTAGTCAGACCAATAGTCAGGAAAGCAGTTCACGATCACATCTAAATAGGCCCTAAGAGGAGGGAGCCACTATGCCAAGGGCCACGGTTAGGCCTAACTTACTACAGACAGATCCACAATTAGATATTGAATTGATGGGATTGATGAAGACTTTCCAACTTGTATTAGGCAGGTTTCAATGTGTCAATTAATTCCACTAATTCTCTCATAATAAGCAGAGTTATAGGTGTCTGTAGTTACCGTATATACTCGTGTATAAGCCGACCCGTGTATAAGCCGACCCCCTACTTTTGCCCCAAAAATCTGGAAAGACCTATTGACTCGTGTATAAGCCGAGGGTGGACCCCAGCACAGGTATACAGCCCTCAACAGTGTGGTATACAGCAGCCCCAGAGGTATATACAGAAGCCCCAGTGGTAGTATACAGCAGCCCCAGAAGTATATACAGCCCCAGTGGTAGTATACAGCAGCCCCACAGGTATATACAGCCCCAGTGGTAGTATACAGCAGCCCCACAGGTATATACAGCCCCAGTGGTAGTATACAGCAGTCCCACAGGTATATACAGCCCCAGTGGTAGTATACAGCAGTCCCACAGGTAAATACAGCCCCAGTGGTAGTATACAGCAGCCCCACAGGTAAATACAGCCCCAGTGGTAGTATACAGCAGTCCCACAGGTATATACAGCCCCAGTGGTAGTATACAGCAGTCCCACAGGTAAATACAGCCCCAGTGGTAGTATACAGCAGCCCCACATGTATATACAGCCCCAGTGGTAGTATACAGCAGCCCCACAGGTATATACAGCCCCAGTGGTAGTATACAGCAGCCCCACAGGTATATACAGCCCCAGTGGTAGTATACAGCAGCCCCACAGGTATATACAGCCCCAGTGGTAGTATACAGCAGTCCCACAGGTAAATACAGCCCCAGTGGTAGTATACAGCAGCCCCACAGGTATATACAGCCCCAGTGGTAGTATACAGCAGCCCCACAGGTATATACAGCCCCAGTGGTAGTATACAGCAGCCCCACAGGTATATACAGCCCCAGTGGTAGTATACAGCAGCCCCACAGGTATATACAGCCCCAGTGGTAGTATACAGCAGCCCCACAGGTATATACAGCCCCAGTGGTAGTATACAGCAGCCCCACAGGTATATACAGACCCAGTGGTAGTATACAGCAGCCCCACAGGTAAATACAGCCCCAGTGGTAGTATACAGCAGCCCCACATATATATGCCCCAGAGGTATATACAGGCCCCCCCATCTATATACAGGCGCCCCCCGCCGCAATCCTGTAAAGGAATAGATTAGTATACTTATCCATCCGCCGCAGCTGTCCCGCCGCCATCGCGATCCAGCATCTTCCGTCTTCCAGCGTCTCGCGTCTTCTTCCGGCTTCCTCCTCGGTCGCACAGGCAATGACGTCATTGCCTGCAACCATCGGAAGAAGACGCGAGACGCTGGAAGACGGAAGATGCTGGATCGTGATGGCGGCGGGACAGCTGCAGCGGTTGGATAAGTATACTAATCTATTCCTTTACAGGATTGCGGCGGGGGGCCTGTATATAGATGGGGGCACTGTATACTGTATACATTGTATACAGTATACAGTGACTCACGTATAAGCCGAGGGGGGGACTTTTCAGCCCAATTTTTGGGCTGAAAAACTCGGCTTTTACGCTAGTATATACGGTACATATCCTGCTGCCGGCAACAGGGCTGTGGAGTTGGTACGTCAAACCATCAACTCTGACTCCTGAATTTCCAGGACTCCGACTCCAACTCTGACTCCTTCATACATGGCTCATGTTTAAGTGATAAATTTATTGTAGTACAATGTGAACATCA
>JARQOC010000005.1:138341726-138387030 GCA_033576535.1 Allobates femoralis | reverse complement strand
GCTATCTTTAAATTGTTTCACCTCCTACTACATAATAGTATATGATCTGATCAAAACAAAAACAAATGTAACTAGCTATATATAGCTAGAAAAACAAGTGGTGTATATAACAATAAACTAATATAACATATGTAGTGTAATAGTAAAGAAGGAACAAAGGAATTACCAAATAGTGACATTAAATGGGATTATGTATGTCTTAACTGAATTTAACATAAAGATTATACTATGTATGTATATGGTGTGATGAGATTATCAGCCCCCAAAGAACCCCCCAGGCATCAACAACTATATTGGTGAGTTATATAGGGAAGTTAAACAGTGTTTTGTCAACGTCAATGGAAGATGGGACTTATTTTGCTATAAATTTTGTCCACAACTTATGTAGAAACATGAAAAACCAATGCAAAAACCGTATAAGTGTCACACAAAAGGCGCTCTGCTGTAAAAAATATAAATAGCCAGTGCCGTGACAAAAAACAGGGCCTTTTGGTTTATACGTTTTTGCAAAAAACGTACAGTAAGCTGCCTCACCAAATTCACGGTGGGCCCTGGTAGAGACAGTCCTAACTCTGTCCCTAGATGCTACGTTAAAAACCTGCCTGTGTGTACATACCTCTGGGCAGGGCGCGGGAGCGCACAGGAAAATCTCACCTTGTAAGGCTGTGTGGCTGGTAGCTCTGTGTGCAGACTTCATAGGGGAGGGGCAGGTGCCTCCAATATCTGCTGTTACCAGCAGGGGTGAACATGAAACCAAAGAATACGATTCCTTTAACATGGGGCCTTATGGAGCAGGGTCTGAGGAAACATCTGATGTCTCCTCGGACCCGATTTTAGTGTACTGAGCATGCTCAGTACACTAAAACTGCTCCCAACCATCTAATTTTACTTCTGCAATGTATATAAATACATTGCGGAAGTAAAATTAAGTAAGGCGGGGGTTAAAAATGAAGAATATGTATGCTCACCTGTCCATGAGTCCCCCGGCGTCTCCAGCACATCCTGCCTGTAGGACCTGCCGTGATGTCACAGTCACATCACGCGAGGTCCTAGGATCAGAAGATACAGCTGGAGACGCCGGGGGACTCGTGGACAGGTGAGCATAAAGATGTTTTTTTATTTTATATTCCGGAGGAGAGGGGAGAAGAGGGGGAAACACAGGGGAGAAGAGGGGGAAACACAGGGGAGAAGCGGGGAGTACTGGGGGAGAACAGTAAAACACAGGGGAAACACAGGGGAGAAGCGGGAGTACCGGGGGAGAACAGTAAAACACAGGGGAGAACAGGTGACAGACAGACAGGTGACAGGAGGCAAAGAGTAGTGAGATGACAGGAGGAGCCGGCCAAACTGATCCTGCAAAATGTTGGGATCAGATGCCTATTTGGCATCCGATTGCAGGGATCAGTTTGGATCCGATGCTGTCCGATTTATATCGGACAGCGTCGGATTGCAAAAAATCGTAGTGTGAAACCAGCCTAATCTTTCTACAATACATTGTTATTTACCTTTTCAATCTGCACACATAACTGTCAGTTGTATGTTCTTACATCACTAATGAGCATCACAGAATAAGGCTGCTTTCACACAGCGTTTTTTTGTGATCCGTGGCTGTCCGTTGTAAAACTGACAGCCACGGATCAGATTTTGGCCCCATGTTATCCTATGGGCACGGATCACATCGGATTTGCCCTTATTGGCATCCGATTTTGGTCGGATCCGATCCTGGCCGATTTTTTGCTGTGCCCAAAATCGCAGCCTGCTGCGATTTTTGGCACAGCGGGTCAGATCGGACCGAATTGGATCCGACCTGATCCGTGCCAAATAACATGGGGCCTATGGAGCGAGGATCCGAGGAAACAGCTCATGTCTCCTCGGACCCGATCTTAGTGTACTGAGCATGCTCAGTACACTAAAATCGCTCTGTGCCATCTAATATCACTTCTGCAATGTATATTCATACATTGCAGAAGTGACCTTTCCTGAAAATAAAGGGTTAAAAATAAAAAAAACTTCATTCTCACCTCTCCACGATCCAGCGATGCCTCCTGCGCTCTTTGCTTCTAGGACCTGGCCTGACGTCACAGTTGAGTCACATGGCCGGTTACCGCGGTAACCGGTCATGTGACTGTGACATCACGCCAGGTCCTGTTGATCAGAAGAAGAGAAGCTGGAAGCAGCGCGGGTGTCGTGGAGAGGTGAGAATGAAGATTTTTTTATTTTTTAAGGTCTGCAAACAGGGGAGCAAAGAGGGGGGAGATAGAGGGGGACAAAGAGGGGAGACACAGGGGAGACACAGGGGGACAAAGAGGGGAGACACAGGGGAGACACAGGGGGACAAGGAGGGGAGGCACAGGGGAGACACAGGGGGACAAAGAGGGGAGACACAGGGGGACAAAGAGGGGAGGCACAGGGGAGACACAGGGGGACAAAGAGGGGGTGCAAAGAGGGGAGACACAGGGGGACAAAGAGGGGAGACACAGGGGGACAAAGAGGGGAGACACAGGGGAGACACAGGGGGACAAAGAGGGGGTGCAAAGAGGGGAGACAGAGGGGGACAAGGAGGGGAGACACAGGGGGACAAAGAGGGGAGACACAGGGGGACAAAGGTGACAGGAGGGAGAGAGAAGGGGGACGAGATGACAGGAGGAGCAGGGACAGGATCCAGCTGATGCTGCAAAATATCGGGATCGGATGCCTATTTGGCATCCGATTGCAGTCATCAGTTTGGATCCGATGCTGTCCGAGGGGAGCAGCAAAAAGTCTGATCCCCTCGGACAGCACAAAAACGCTGTGTGAAAGCAGCCTTAAATGTGTTTTATCACAATGAAAATAAAATAACAGCGTCCACTGCTGGTCTCATGATGTGCTCTGTAAGAGCCGATGAGTGTGACAAGCGGTGACATCATAAAGTTACTGCAGTTCACAGCATTCAGCTCTCGCGCTCCCTTCTATCTGGCAGCTGTAAACTGTGGTAGGTTTATGACGTCACCGCTTGTCACACTCACCAGCTCTTTCGGAGCACAGCGTGAGACGCAGCAATGGCTGCTGTTAAAGTCTATGGGGTTTCGTTCTTTGAAAGGTCTCCATACACTGGGTGACTGAGTGGGGGAACGTGGTGGGACCTCTATGTGCAGGATGTCAGCGCTACGTGGGAGTTCTTTTGGGAATAAATTGGTTAACAAGGCTGTCTTGTCTTTATTTCTTTAATTCGCTCTTTTCGTGTCTTTCAGGTTCGCTTGTGTGGACTACTACTGATTTGTGGATGCACCACTTCTGGGGTGGCTGTGGCCTGGTGTATTTAGGCTTGGAAGGGTCAAATAACTATGGATATTCCCAGCCTGGTAAGACCAGCCAGCAAGCTGTTTGCTTCACCTTGCTGGTTATCAAAAATAGAGGACTTCACTTCTTTTTTTTAATAAAATAATTATTTGGCTAATAACTGTAAAATCTATTATTTATCAATCTTCACACATCTTTTACACATAAAAAAACATTCATTTCAGTATCGTGCATTTTTACCAGTACGTGACACACATGCATTTTTCCAGCGGACGTGTGAAGGAGGCCTAATGAAGACCGGAGGCAGTCTTTATCATCTTGGCAGTGCACGCACCATAGTCTGGGAGATCAAAGCTATAAAAGATGATTTTTACTGTACAAGCCATCATCCAGGAGGCAAACAGGTATGACTGATTTCAGCTGTTTACAACCTGTATGGCGATATCATTAACTAAAATAGTTCAAAAACCTCAAAAGTGTGAGATTCCCTTTAATCATATATGTTTACAGGCCTACAGCAGCTTAAAAAAAGAGAATTTTGTTTACGTACCGTAAATTCTTTTTTCTTTAATCATCAATGGGAGACCCAGACAATGGGGTTTAGGGCACTGCCCTCCGGAGGTCACACTAGGTACTACAAGTTTGTAGACACCGCCTCCTCCGCTTATAAACCCCTACCGCAGGGAACATCCTCAGTTTGGTCTACAAGCTGCGAGGAGGAAATAAACCACACCCGAAACATCGGGAAGAATGCCGTGCACAGACGGTTCAACAACCCGGCAAACGCTGTCTCAACAGAGAACAGAGCAAATGCAAAACATGCAAAGGAACAACTGGGTGGGTGCTGGGTCTCCCATTGATGATTAAAGAAAAAAGAATTTACGGTACGTAAACAAAATTCTCTTTTTTCTGGTCATCATAATGGGAGACCCAGACAATGGGGATGTCCTAAAGCAATACCCCAGGGCGGGAAGAGTTCCTCAACAAGACGGATAACACATGGTTCCCTTTTAAAGGTGGGCAACCGCCGCCTGGAGAACCCGCCTGCCCAAACTTGCATCCGCAGAGGCATGGGCATGCACCATATAGTGCTTAGAGAAAGTGTGCAGGCTGGACCAAGTGGCCGCCTGACACACCTGTAGAGCAGACGCTCTATGTCGCAAAGCCCAGGAGGCACCTACGGCTCTGGTAGAGTGAGCCTTCAATCCCACCGGGAGAGGCAAACCAGAAGTCCGGTAGGCCTCCTGGATGGAAGCCTTAATCCATCTGGCCAATGTCGATTTCGACGCCGCGGACCCCTTACAGCGACCTGTCGTAAGAACAAATAAGGAATCCGAACTCCTAAAGGAGGCGGTCCTAGACACATAAATGCGTATAGCTCTCACGAGATCCAGAGTATGGAGGTCGCGTTCAACCTGATGAACGGGAGCGGGGCAAAATGATGGGAGAACAATCTCCTGGTTCAGGTGGAAAGTTGAAACCACCTTCGGCAAGAATTCTGGCCGTGGACGCAACACCACCTTGTCTTGGTGAACCACCAGAAAGGGTGACTTGCACGATAGTGCAGCCAATTCTGATACCCTCCTCAGAGAGGTAATTGCCACCAGAAAAGCCACCTTCTGGGACAGACGCGATAGAGAAACATCTCTTAGCGGCTCAAACGGAGGTTTCTGTAATGCCGCCAGGACCATGTTAAGGTCCCAAGGGTCTAGAGGTCTCTTGTAGGGCGGAACCATCCGTGACACCCCCTGCAGAAATTGACGGACCTTCGGGAGTAGCGCCAATCGCCTGTCAAACAGCACAGAAAGTGCTGATACTTGACCTTTCAAAGAGCCAAGGGATAATCCCAATTCCAAACCCGACTGTAGGAAAGCCAACAACGTCGGGATGGACAAGGGCCACGGAGACCGTCCGCCAGAGGCACACCAAGTAAAAAAGATTTTCCACGTTCTGTGGTACATCTTCCTGGAAACTGGCTTTCTAGCCCGATTCATAGTGGCAACCACCGTAGGGGAGAAACCCCTGGATGTCAGCAGCCAGGCCTCAAGAGCCATGCAGTCAATCTGAGGGCCCTGGAATTGAGGTGGAAGAATGGGCCTTGCGCGAGTAAATCTGCGCGTTCTGGAAGAGCCCACCTGTGTCCGCCTGACAGTTGCCACAGGTCCGGATACCAGGACCTCCTGGGCCAGTCTGGAGCCACTAGAATGGCTACCCTGCATTCCGACCTGATTTTCCACAGCACCCTGGGAATCAGAGCCAGAGGCGGGAACACATATGGTAGATGGAATCTGGACCAAGTCAAGATCAGGGCGTCCGCTCCCAGAGACTGGGGGTCCCATGACCTCGCCATGTATTGCGGAACCTGATGATTCAGCCGCGAGGCCATCAGATCCACGTCCGGAGTGCCCCATCTGCTGCAGATGTCCTGGAAGACGTCTGGATGAAGAGACCACTCTCCGGCGTCCATCCCCTGCCGGCTCAGATAGTCGGCCTCCCAGTTTTCGACCCCTGGGATGTGAACTGCGGAGATCAGGCAGTTGTTGTCCTCCGCCCAGGATAGGATGCGGTGGACTTCGGCCAGAGCCTCTGCACTCCTGGTTCCTCCTTGATGATTTATATAAGCGACGGCCGTCGCATTGTCGGACTGAACCCGAATGGGTTGTCCTGAGAGGAATCTCTGAAAAGCCAGGAGTGCCAGATAGATCGCCTTGATCTCCAGTACGTTGATCTGCAACGCCGACTCCGACTGAGTCCAGAGGCCTTGGGCCCTGTGGTGCAAGAACACCGCCCCCCAGCCCTTCAGACTGGCGTCGGTGGTCACCACTAACCATGACGGTTTGATGAAGGACCGGCCCCGAGACAAGTGATGTGGCTGTAGCCACCACTGCAGGGAATCCCTGGTCGGTAGGGAAAGGGTCACCAGCCGATTCAGAGAGATCGTCCTCTTGTCCCACCTGCGGAGAATCTCCAGCTGAAGAGGACGGAGGCGAAATTGTGCGAACGGCACCGCCTCTATTGCTGCCACCATGCGCCCCACCAGCTTCATCAACACCTGTAGGGATGATTGTGGTGACAGGAGGACTGCTTGTACTCCTGATTGGATCGCCATCTGTTTGACTCGTGGCAGAGACACCAGGGCTGAGGCTGTGTTGAAGTCCATGCCCAGATATGTCAAAGACTGGGTCGGAACTAGCGTTGACTTCTGAATATTGAGGAGCCAACCGAACTGTTCCAGGGACCGCATGGTCACATCCAGGCTCTCTTGACAGAGGTGTTCTGATGGCGCCCTGACCAGCAGGTCGTCTAAATAGGGAATGACGGCATGTCCCTGCATGTGCAGGAGAGCCATCATGGAGGCCATCACTTTTGTGAACACCCGCGGTGCCGAGGCCAACCCGAACGGCAGCGCCACAAATTGGAAGTGTTCTTCCCCCACTGCGAATCGCAACCAGCGCTGATGAGCCGGTGCAATGGGTACGTGAAGGTAAGCGTCTCTGATATCTATGGACGCTAGGAAGTCCCCCTGTGACACAGCTGCGATCACGCAGCGCAGTGATTCCATACGGAACTTCCGAACCAACACGTGATGGTTGAACAACTTCAGGTCCAGTACTGGGCGGAAGGATCCGTCCTTCTTCGGGACGATAAAGAGGTTGGAGTAAAAACCCCTGAACCTCTCTCCGGAAGGCACCGGGACCACCACTCCGTCTCTGCGGAGACCCTCCAACACCTGGTAAAAAGCCTGAGCCTTTTCTGGTGATGGGACCGACCGATGGAATCGGGATATCGGCTTTGACGTCAGCTCTATCCTGTAACCTCGCGAGATCACGTCTCGAACCCACTGATCTTGAACGTGAAGTAGCCACTTGTCCTGAAAGCGAGACAAGCGGCCCCCCACCTGTGGGGAGGCAGGATGAGAGAGCGAGTCATGTAGAGGCGGGTTTGGGGGTGGCAGCTGCCGCCCCCGCCGGCTTCTTTGGACGACTCTTAGAGCGCCACTGAGAAGCGGGCTTTCCCCCTCGGTCCGTGCGAGCGGACGGTGCTGATGACTGCGAGCTGGAACGAAAGGACCACTGTTTTGGGTTCCTTTTAACGGTATACCGTGGCTTAGGCTTATTCTGCGGTATCTTAGACTCAGCAGAATCCTTTATCAGCTTGTCCAGTTCGGTGCCAAAAAGCCTGTCACCAGCAAACGGAAGATTCTGCAAAATCTTCTTGGATGTGGCATCTGAGTCCCAAAGACGCAGCCACAACAACCTGCGGATCGCTATAGCATTGGCCGAAGCCACAGCTGAGCGAGTGGCAGTTTCCAGAGTCGCCGTCCTGGCGTAGTCCGCATAGGCCCTTGCCCTTTCGGTAAGTGCTAGGACCTCTGGACTGGATCTTGCCAGGTCAGAGATACCATCCAAGCAGGTAGTAATCGCTTGTAAGGTCCAGACCGTGGCAAAATTAGGGGCAAATCAGACCCCACAGCCTCATAGGAAGACTTGGCGAGTTGCTCGACTTGTCTATCCGTCGCATCCTTCAGCGAGGAGCTATCAGAGGCAGAGAAAAGGGAGCGTGCAGCAATCCTGGTCATGGAAGCGTCCACCTTCGGGGACTGCGACCACTCCTGAAGCACCTCCTGGGGGAAGGGGAATCGATTGTCCTTGGGTTTACGGACATAGCGCCGCCCAGGATGTAACCTGGGAGCTCTAACCACCCTTCCAAAATTCGTGTGGTCCATGAAGGAACCACTTGGTCTAGCCTCTGGCCGCAGCCATTGATAGACCTCCTTCGGGTGCACCGTCACCTCCTCAGGGGGTGTCACGAGACGTAAGGTCTCGTTGATAGAGGACACCAGATCCTCCACCCCGTCTGGTGGTTCAGATATAGACACAGACCCGAAATTTGAACCCCCATCATCGTCCTCACCATCAGAGGAACGCTCCTCCTCAGAGAGAGCCTGGAGCTCGGGTGACTCCTCACGACGAGCCCGCTTAAGGGGTCTCACAGCAGAAGAGGGAGACACCCGGGGGTAACTGGACGGAGTAGCTGGGCTATCCAGCCTCCTATTAAGTGCCTCCAGGGATTGCGACATGGAGGACAGCTGGGACATTCATTGATCTTATTCTGAGTCTCCCATGGCCCTGAGATCACCTGAACCTCAGGGTATAGCACCGGAGCTGCTGACTCAGCAGTGCCAGCCCGGGCCTCTGGGCGTCCGCAGTTATTGCAGGACCCCTCCACCAGTGTTCCATTGCATGTAGCACAGGTAATGGTGGTCTCTGCCGCCCTAGCAGCACGCTTCCCAGCTGAGGACATCGCCACAGTAGGGGAAGATAAGCCAAATTGCAGACAACAAAACCGGGTATCCCGGTGGCTTACCGACCGCAGTAAAGCGGTATGAGGAAGCGGTGTGTGTGTGTGACCTCCGCGACGGTTTCCGGTCTCCCCTTTGGAGTGCAGACGCACGCTGCATACGAATCCCAACCGGGAAGTGAGGGTAAAGATGGCCGCCGACAGTGAAACTGTGGGCGGCGCCGAAGACACGCGGGAAACACACACACACGCCCATCGATGACGTCACCGCACGGGCTGCTTCCCATCCTCCAAGCAGCCTCAGCATGAGGGAGCCGGAGCCCGCAGCGCGGGAAAAAGTGTAAAAAGTTATACACAGACTGCATGTACAAAACAAACATCCGCAGCCCACGGCCTCAGCCCCTGTGACACACAGGGCGGTCAGCCAGGGTGACCCCAGCACAGGGTACACCCGCAGAACCGCGGACCCGAGGGTAACGCGCGGTCTGAGTGTCATGAAACACATAAAGTGCCAGACACTACCCCCAGGCACACAGGAGACACAGAGTGCCTCAGTGCCGGTCCGGTCTGTAAGCACCATTTAGGGAGGCCTCGGACGGGGGTGCAGCACCAGTCCGGAGTGTAAGCACCATTTAGGGAGGCCTCGGACTGGGATGGCTCCAGTCCGGTCTGTAAGCACCATTTAGGGAGGCCTCGGACGGAGCGGAGCTGTGCAAGGCTCCCATCTCCCACTCTCCAGAGCCCCCCAGAGAGGGATGGAAAGGAGCGCAACAGCGTACCGGGAGAACACAAAGTGTCCAGGCCCTAGGCCCTCCGGTACCTCCACCTGCGTGTTCCACAAGGGTGAGCGGGGAGGCTGTCGCAGGTCCCGACTGGAACCTTTTTACCTTGTCTTCAGACGCCATCACGTAAGCTGTGAGAATGCAGTGAAGTGCAAGCAAAGCGTGATCCTCCGAGCACACTAAGTTTAAAACTGAGGATGTTCCCTGCGGTAGGGGTTTATAAGCGGAGGAGGCGGTGTCTACAAACTTGTAGTACCTAGTGTGACCTCCGGAGGGCAGTGCCCTAAACCCCATTG
This sequence comes from Allobates femoralis, assembly GCA_033576535.1. NCBI lineage: Eukaryota > Metazoa > Chordata > Amphibia > Anura > Aromobatidae > Allobates > Allobates femoralis. The sequence goes on along the minus strand of JARQOC010000005.1, from coordinate 138,377,372 downwards.
TCTGGGTCTCCCATTATGATGACCAGAAAATGCCCCAAATGTGGGTCCGGTTACATTAACGGGAACAATGCTGTACAGTATAAGCTGCTATTATTGATAGTGATTGAGAAGGGTTGGCAGATTATTGGAAAACCCTTTTAAAGCATCACTCCAGTGTCTATTTTTATTGCCCCACTGGTGCTTAATTGCAAGTCCTCTGCCCTGTCTAAAACAGACCTTCTGCTGCCTTCATCCTTTTTAAGCAGTGCTCCTGTCAGTCTCCTGTGAATTGTGACCTAACTTCTGACCTGTAAGCTATCAGACGTTACAGGCACAAGATGGCGCTGCAAGACCTGAGCAGCGTCAGTAAAGGTGAGTATAAGACAAGGGATTTGCATTTAAATCGCCATTACAGCAATGAAAACAAATGCTATAGTGGTACTTTAACCAATTTATCACATTAAACAAGCATAATGGCGGCCTATCTGAGGCCCAGTATGGTGCGGGCAGATGATATCACATGATCCACCCACTGATCTGTAAGAAAAAATCAGCAGCCTGTAAGCAGATCACGTCTAGTGATCCTCACAGGATCACACACAGGACAATGTGCTGCCAAGATCCATAATATCTGTAATAGATAGTCGGATGCACACAGGACGATGTGCTGCCAAGATCCATATAATAATATATCCATAATGGATTGTTAGGTGCACACAGGACAATGTGCCCCTTTCTGTGACATCACTGTGCCTGTGGCCTTACTATGCCCCTTCACCCCTGACGTCACTGTGTCCTCTTCCCCATGACCTCATTGCGCCCTTTTTCACGGTATCTCACTGTGCCCCTTCCCCTGAGATTTCACTGCACCTTCCCCTATGACCTCACTGTGCCCTTCCCCTGGGACCTCACTGTTTCCCTTACCATTTTCCTTCCCCTGCGCCCTTTTCCCTGTGACATCACTGCGCCCTCTTCCTGTGAGCTCACTGTACCCCTTCCCCTGTATCCTCACTGCACCCTCTTCCTGTGACCTCACTTTGCCCTCTTCTTGGCCCCTTCCCCTATGATCTCCCCACACCCCTTCTTGTGACATCACTGCACCCCTTCCCATGAAATCACTGTGCCCCTTCCCCTGTGACCTCACTGTACCCTCTTCCTGTGACTTCACTGTGCCCCTCCCCTATGACCTCACCACACTCCTTCCCATGACCTCACTCTGCCCTCTTCCTGTGACTTCACTGTGCCCCTTCCCCTATGACATCACTGCACCCCTTCCCATGACATCACTGTGCCCTCTTCCTATGACATCACTGTGCCCCTTCCCCTATGACCTCACCCAGTGTCGTAACTTGAAGCTCATGGCCCACAATTATTGTAAATCTTTAATAGTATTAGTCTTTTTCTATAAGGCCAAAGGGACTTTTGGGGCCCCCTAGGCTGCAGGCCCGGGTGCGACTGCAACCCCAAACCCTGTTGTAGTTACGCCCCTGACCTCACCACACCCCTTCCCATGACCTCACTGTGCCCCTTCCTGTGTGACCTCACCACACCCCTTCCCATGACCTCACTGTGCCCCTGTCTGTGTGACCTCACTGTGCCCCTTCCCATGTGACCTTACTGACTGTGCTCCTTGCAGGTTTTCTGTAATGATATGGACAGGTGCATAACTTACAACAGGTGCAGGGGTTACAATCGCACCCCGGCCCTGAAGCCTAGGGGGCCCCAAAAGTCCCTTTGGCCTATAGTAACAAACTATTACTATTAAAGATTTGCAATAATTGGGGGCCCTGTTGGAGCTTTTGCATTGGGGCCCATAAGCTTCCAGTTACGCCACTGGATACTGATGTCCTCTACGCCAGCAGGTCGGGCTCTATGACGGGAGCTGCAGTGCTCCGGAGCGGCCACCAGGTGGAGTAACAGCGGGTGGTGTTGGTGCCGCCTGCACTCCGCACTATCATTGGGGCAGAGCGCACCATAAGGGAATACAGCGAACTATAGAGGGGGTGTCCATTCTCTGCAGTCACTGATAATGGCGGCCTATCCGAGGCCCGGGATGGTGCGGGCAGATGATGTCACATACACCAGAGCCGGGTCCCTCTGGAGTTCAGGACTTCCAGTCCCCGGATGCAGGCTCAGGCTGGCGTTGCGCCGCTCCGTTGTTGGTGACGTCATCACTGAGCGCCACTGTTTGCTGACGTCACTGCCTGCGGCTCCGCCCATCGAGGTGGCGAGCCTGCGCCGCTGGATATCACGGGAGCGCGCACTCAACTGCCCTGGTGACAGGCACGGAAGTCACGTGACCAGCAGGGACCGGCTGACGGGAGGGCGGAGAAGGCAGCGCTGTACCGGGGACAGTGTACGGAGAGGCCGGCGGCCCGGTGTGTGCGGAGGGATGGCGCAGTGCCTGCTCTCCGTACACGAGTTCCTCCAGGACTCGTTCATCCCGCAGGTGGCGGCCCTCTGCAGCGAGGAGGCCGAGAGGCTGGCCCGGAAGAACCAGCTCTCCTTCTGTGAGCTCGTCCGGCCCTTCTGCCGCCTCAGTACGGAGGGTGAGTGCGGGGTCAGCGGCCATCACTGACTGCCCCAGTGCGGGGTCACCGGCTATTACTGACTGCCCCAGTGCGGGGTCACCGGCTATCACTGACTGCCCCAGTGCGGGGTCACCGGCCATCACTGACTGCCCCAGTGCGGGGTCACCGGCTATCACTGACTGCCCCAGTGCGGGGTCACCGGCTATCACTGACTGCCCCAGTGCGGGGTCACCGGCTATCACTGACTACCCCAGTGCGGGGTCACCGGCTATTACTGACTGCCCCAGTGCGGGGTCACCGGCCATCACTGACTGCCCCAGTGCGGGGTCACCGGCCATCACTGACTGCCCCAGTGCGGGGTCACCGGCTATCACTGACTACCCCAGTGCGGGGTCACCGGCTATTACTGACTGCCCCAGTGCGGGGTCACCGGCCATCACTGACTGCCCCAGTGCGGGGTCACCGGCTATCACTGACTACCCCAGTGCGGGGTCACCGGCCATCACTGACTGCCCCAGTGCGGGGTCACCGGCTATCACTGACTACCCCAGTGCGGGGTCACCGACTATTACTGACTGCCCCAGTGCGGGGTCACCGGCTATCACTGACTGCCCCAGTGCGGGGTCACCGGCCATCACTGACTGCCCCAGTGCGGGGTCACCGGCCATCACTGACTGCCCCAGTGCGGGGTCACCGGCTATCACTGACTACCCCAGTGCGGGGTCACCGGCTATCACTGACTGCCCCAGTGCGGGGTCACCGGCTATCACTGACTGCCCCAGTGCGGGGTCACCGGCCATCACTGACTGCCCCAGTGCGGGGTCACCGGCCATCACTGACTGCCCCAGTGCGGGGTCACCGGCCATCACTGACTGCCCCAGTGCGCGGTCACCGGCCATCACTGACTGCCCCAGTGCGGGGTCAGCGGCCATCACTGACTGCCCCAGTGCGGGTTCAGCGGCCATCACTGACTGCCCCAGTGCGGGGTCACCGGCTATCACTGACTGCCCCAGTGCGGGGTCACCGGCTATCACTGACTGCCCCAGTGCGGGGTCACCGGCCATCACTGACTGCCCCAGTGCGGGGTCACCGGCCATCACTGACTGCCCCAGTGCGGGGTCACCGGCCATCACTGACTGCCCCAGTGCGGGGTCACCGGCCATCACTGACTGCCCCAGTGCGGGGTCACCGGCCATCACTGACTGCCCCAGTGCGGGGTCACCGGCCATCACTGACTGCCCCAGTGCGGGGTCACCGGCCATCGCTGACTGCCCCAGTGCGGGGTCACCGGCCATCGCTGACTGCCCCAGTGCGGGGTCACCGGCCATCGCTGACTGCCCCAGTGCGGGGTCACCGGCCATCGCTGACTGCCCCAGTGCGGGGTCACCGGCCATAGCTGACTGCCCCAGTGCGGGGTCACCGGCCATAGCTGACTGCCCCAGTGCGGGGTCACCGGCTATCACTGACTGCCCCAGTGCGGGGTCACCGGCTATCACTGACTGCCCCAGTGCGGGGTCGCCGGCCTGCCGTCACTGACTGCCCCAGTGCGGGGTCGCCGGCCTGCCGTCACTGACTGCCCCAGTGCGGGGTCGCCGGCCTGCCGTCACTGACTGCCCCAGTGCGGGGTCGCCGGACTGCCGTCACTGACTGCCCCAGTGCGGGGTCGCCGGACTGCCGTCACTGACTGCCCCAGTGCGGGGTCGCCGGCCTGCCGTCACTGACTGCCCCAGTGCGGGGTCGCCGGCCGTGGTATAACACTGGGGTCGGTCAGGAGGAGGGTGCGACCGGTCGCAGGATCGGTTGGGGGGAAAAATGTGACGGGGCGAGGGTGCGGCCGGGCGAAGGGGTCGCCCGGGGCAAGGGTGCGGCCGGGCAAAGGGGTCGCCCGGGGCGAGGGTGCGGCCGGGCAAAGGGGTCGCCCGGGGCGAGGGTGCGGCCGGGCAAAGGGGTCGCCCGGGGCGAGGGTGCGGCCGGGCAAAGGGGTCGCCCGGGTAGTGGTGTGATTGGATTGGAGTTTTAGCATCTAACATACTCTATCCTGCTTATTCCCCCTCCACCTGTCATTGTCTCCGTCCTGAAAGCTTTAATGTGCTGCTGCAGCCGGTCAGAGGCCTCAGTGTTAGATGCCAAACTTACCGGCATCTTTGTAGAGTGGTGCATTGCATCGCTGGCACCTCATCAGTTACGGCATTTGCAGTTGGACAGCACCACAGACGCAGTTGTCCCATAAACAACATTTATTAATAAACTTCTGACCTCACGGACCGATCGCACAGACATGGATCACAAAGTTCCCTGTGCTCCATTTACTTCTATGGTATAAAAATAATTTGAGTACAGATTGAGGTTTTTTTTTGTTATGCCCCATTCAGATGTTTCTTGTTATTCATGGATACAACACATATTGGAGGCAATGGAGTTCATCACATGACTGTGTTTTTTTTTTTAAATTTTTGCGGCCTGAGTCCTGTATCGACTTTGATAATACAAGTCTATGGGTCGGTGAAAATCACTGTCTGCTCACATTGCCGTCCATGTGCAATCTGTGTTCATAAGAGAAAATCGCTGATGGTAACAACTGAACCTGTGAACAGTTTTGTGTATCTGAAAAATCACTGATATCTGAATGAGACCTTAGTTTCCCACATAAGGGAACCCCCCTGTGAGAATGTGCCTCGTCATGAATTAAGAATGGACGAGCGCGCTTTACTTGCTGCCATACCTACAGCCTCTGAAATAAAGAAAGGTTTCCATCCAGTTACACAAGCAGTGATCTTAGAAACTGGAAGCAATTAATACTGAAAGTTTAGTAGAACACAGTGTAAGGGCCCTTTCACATCTGCGTTTATTTGAAATCGCGGCAGATGCGGTGAAAAAAACGCATCTGCGCCGATTGCCGCATAAACCGATGCACTTGCGGCGCGGTTGCGGTAATCCCCATAGAAAGTATAGGGGGACTTGCGGCAGGTGCGGCAAGTGCGGCCGCGAAAAAAAACGCACTTGCCACACCTGCCGCAAGTCCCCCTATACTTTCTATGGGGATTACCGCAACCGCGCCGCAAGTGCATCGGTTATGCGGCAATCGCGGCAGATGCGGTTTTTTCACCGCATCTGCCGCGATTTCAAATAAACGCAGATGTGAAAGGGCCCTAACTTTGTGACAATTAATAGTTTTATTTTCAACTGGAAATCATTGCTCCATCACTTTATTTGTCTCAGTGCTGGAGTGGTGCTTTAAATGTGAGTCATCTACCCCGAATTATACTTGCCCTCCGGCGGTTTAATCCTTTTTCGGTGTCGCTGCAGTCCAGCGGCGCCATCTTGTGCACATAAATTCTGTTCACAAGTCATAGATTACATCACAATCTCCCAATGCAAGTATATGAGAACCATAATGAGGCTTCCATAGAGATATATTGAGTTGTGATCTCCGGCTCCATGAGGCACTGGAGGTGCCAGAAGGTCACTCAGGAGGTCGGCTGGAGCAGTGGTAAAGGATGAAGATAGCAGAAGGTGACTATAATACAGGAGCAGGGAACTTATTCTTAAAGCACCACTACAGCGCTGAAAAAAAAAGAAAAAACACTGGAATGGAGCTTTAAACAGGGAATGTTTTTTTTTTTTTTTTTAATATATATAATGTAGGTTATAGATTCTCCTTAATTTGTAAAATCTTTCTTGTGCTTCTCATAAAATCAATGTTTTGTATACTTATATTGTGGATTTCTTCTTCCCAAGTTCACATGCGGGACCCCAACAACCAGCTCCACGTAATAAAGAACCTGAAGATTGTGGTTAACGGTATTGTCACGCAGCCTCCGCTGCAGGCAGCAGTTCGTAAACTTCTGAATGACGTGGTCGCCTCCAATCAACCTGCGGAAGGATTAGTCCCAAATGTGATCACTGCCGGAGATTATGACCTGAATATCAGTGGTAAGAATAAGAATAATCTCCTCTGGAATCTATGGGCTGTATACTTGTCTTGTATTTCTTCTTAGTATTCTATTTTAATGACCATTATTATTTGTAATGAAATGAAACTGTGGTCAGATGTAGCTTTAAACAGTGATAAGAACATGTGATAAAAGCTCTTGAAGACTTTCCTGCAGACACATCAAGAATGTGTGATGAGAACCTGCGGAGGCCTAAACTCTGCACACAAGCGGGTGCAGTCAATGGTAAGTCTGGATACTGTGGGCTTATAGTAGATGTTGGCCAGGTGTGAAATCGGTGCTAAATTTGTGATGTGCATCTATGAAAGGGACTCTGTCAGCACAGAATGACTGTTCATACCAAGTACAGGCGCTCGGCGCATAATGGCAGGGCCAAACATTGCAATGCACCTTCCCACCTGCTTTCCATCTATCTCTGGCTCTAAGGGTATGTGCCCACAGGACACTTTTCCAGTGTTTTTGCTGCAGTTTACCATTGGTGTTATGTTAATTTGTTTTTGCATTTGGGCTTCCCTGTAAAACCAATGTGTTTAACAGAAATGCTGTGCCCACATATTGGTTTTGCAAGTGTCAAAAAGTGCCATATCCCTCTGGTTTTGCTACGGATGGAAAAGAATGATCATGTTCTATCTCTCCTGCCTTTTTGCTGCCGTCAATGGCAAAAACGTGATAACACAGGTCCTGAACGCAGCAAATCTGGCAAGGACTGTAGAGATCCTTGAAACCAGTACCGGTTTTGCTGTGTTCAGAACTGCTGGAAAAATGTCCTGTGGGCACATACCCTAAGGCTGGCTTCACACCACGGTTTTGAGCTGTAATGTTCTGTCCGGTGTTTTGTAGGAAGCACCAAACGGAACCTGACAGCCCCGGACAGAACAGAACTGGAGGGCAAATACACCCTCTGCTTCTGTTTTCTGCCGGAATCGGCAGATCGCTGATTCAGGAGCTGTCCCCTGCTGGAATTCCAAAATCCGCCAGCCGCAGTTCTGAAACGTCAGCCGGGAGCTCTCCGGATGCTGAAGTTCAGCGCTGGCGGCGCTGAGCCTCAGCACCCGGCGTTCGGGAGCCGGACCGATTTTCTGTCGGATTCGGCGCCATAGACTCCCATGTTAGGGGCGCCGGGTCCGGGAGGATCTGATTTGTTCAGATTTTTGCCACGGACAGAAAATCGCAGCAAGCTGCGATTTTGTGTCCAGGACAAAAACCCGAATCCTCCCGGACAGATGGAAACTGGATGGCAAAACAATGCCATCCGGCCCCATAGAAATTCTATGGGGCCGAAATCGGATCCAGGGCTGTCCGGTTCACACCGGACAGCCCCGAATCCTGAAAACTGCGGTGTGAAGCCAGCCTAAGAATCCAAATGTCAATCAAAGCAGAGGGAAGTTAGTGAAGATAGATTGAGACAAAACGGGTGGAAGATGTACGTAATGTTTGTCCATGGCACGGTGCACCAAGCTCCTTTTAATAACGAGTTTTCATGTCCCACAATCATCCATTAGAACACATCCTGTAGGGATCTATTGGATACAAAAGTTGTGCAAACACAGTAAGTGATTTCTGCCGAATCCGTTTTTTAACATTAGAGTTTTTGGAAACTCGATCTGTTAACTGATTGCTGTTTATCCATCTGATATTTTTTTTTTTTTTTCCATTTGTAAAGGATCTGGGTTTTTTTCTCACAGGATCCGTTATAAATGGAAGATAAATAGCAATCGGTTAGTAAGTGCATTCTCCTTAGACTCCCATGCTAAAAAACAGATATAGCAGACTTAATTTTTCCATCAGGTCTCTGTAGGATACATTTTTTTTTTCTTTTAAAACATAATTTTTATTGAATTTTTGGATATATCATCAGCTATGACACAGTAAATTACCAAAAATAGATATGCAAATCTTGCTTGACGAACAATAGGTCCACATAACATTCAAAATAATAGAGATACATAAATAGACCTTAGTCATTGACTTCTTCATATATTTAGAGGGGTGTAGGAAGGGAAGAAAAGACAGAATAGATAGAAGGGTAATGGTAAGAGGAAGAGAATCTCTTTTGCTATATATTGCATAATAAAGAGTATTGTTCTGTTATAAAACATGCTTTGACTTTGAAAGATATTATACAACCGGAATAATTCCCAAGACCCCTAACGTCCCGCTCAGATCCTCCAGACAATACCATTTGTTCGAAGGGACTGATCATTCTCGATATTTCTTCACGGCTGTACTGAAAACCAATGAATGTTTTCCACAGCGGAAAAACCTTCCCTGCAGATTTTTCCTTACTCCTTTCAGCCTCTATTAGTTCAGTTCCCAGGTGTTACTTCATGTGGGATATCATCATCACCGGTGGAAGATTTGGTTTAAAGGGAACCTCTCACCCCCTTTGGGTATTTTAAACTGACATATTCTAGTGCCTGCACTGTGGAGATGGTTTGTGGTGTTTGTGTAAGGCTGGCTTCACATTGTGGGTCAGATCCGATCCGATGCTGTCAGGGTGAATCTGACAGCCCTGGATCGGATCAGCACACAGAACCGGAAGGCTGATTTGCCCTCCAGTCCGGTGTGCACCTGCCGCCACTGATGGATCAGGACCGCGGCTGGCAGGGAGCTAGCCGTGGTCCTGAAACAACTGCATCGTGCAGCCGCAGGGGTCCGGTTTCCGGATCCTCCCGAACCAGTGCAATCTGGCCCATAGGCTCCCATGTTAGGGAGAATCCGGGGCAATCCGGGAATTGCAAATTAGATGAGATATTCTCCTCTCGGACACAAAAACGCTGCAAGCAACGATTTTGTGTTCGTGGGAGAATACTGAATTCTCCCGGACAGATAGAAACCGGATGGCAGAGAGCTGCCGTCTGGCTTCTTTCCGGCCCCATAGCCTACTATGGGGCCAAAAACCGGTCCGGGGCTGTCCAGTTTACACGGACAGCCTCGGATCGGATCCAACCCGCAGTGTGAAACCGGCCTAAGATAGATTCCCCAGCGCGATCGAACCTGCTCCCTGACCTGTTTCCAAGTGCTCTTTAACTGCATTGCATTCTTACACCCCGTGCCGGAGATTCGTTGAAAGTGTTCCACATTTATCGCACGCTGTAATCTTGTCAAGGAATCTGTTATAGGATGGCAAATTAAAACCATGTAATGCTATGCGCATGAGCTTAGAATAGGTCTCCCTCCATGTTTCACATAGAATGGATTTTTTTTTTTACCTGTTCCAACACCTGTAGAATTGTCTGTGCAATATCTTATCCCCGGTCCATTTCTCCCAAGTCCTAAGGGCCCGTTACACGCTTCAAAGTGTCGGCGATCTGACCATGATCCAAATTGACCCACATCGCTGGAGCGATGTTCAGTGATCTCTGGTGAGGTGTCACACATATAGATATCGAGAATGACACAGCTACGATTCCGCGACAAGCGTGCAATACTTGACATCGTTTGGTTGCCTACGTCCTCAAGTTCTGAATAGACGAAGTCGTAAACGAGATCGTTATCAAGGTGTCGCACACGATGATGCTGCAGGCTGAACGAACGATGAACGACTGATTTATGGTCCGGTTCATAAACCTCCGATCAACGATCAGCCGACTTACCGTCAGTTGATTCTACATGTCACACGCAACAACGTCGTTACAACGTCGTTGCTCCACCCCAAAACCCGTGACGTACCAACGATATCGTTAACGATGTTGTAGTGTGTAATGGGCCCTTTAAACAGCTTATTCTGCGTTAGCTTCAGGAATGTATGACTTATAGCCTTGTATATTGAGTATGTGCTCGCATTCTGACGCAGTATCTGTTTTAATGGATACCTACAGGACATGTGAACTCAGCCTTATTTGGTTCACACAGTCTTTCTTTCTGTGAGCCCCTTTAAACTCCCACCTATCCATAGGGAACCATTTATTAAAGGAGGACAGCAGAAGCCCTCCATATCACCAGTATAGGTCGGTATCCTGCAAATTATAGTGTGTAATCGTTTAGTAGATTTAGTTTCCAAACAATGGTATACAGTAAAATGATTATTTTATTAATTGAAGCCTATACTCCTGCGTGACTGTACAGCTGGAGCAGCTTTGAGGGTTTTTTCTTGAGCTTTTTTCAGATAGAGACTGAAAAATATGATGTGAATAATGCCTTTTAGATCAGTTTTCCTTGTGTCCTTGGCTATTGTGCTGCATGTGTGCGTTTTAATATGTCAGGAGTCTTTACATTTATTAATGATTTGTGTTTTTTATTTATGTTATAAATGTTTTTTTTTTTTAATCCTCCTTGACCCACTTAGGACCTGCATCGTTTCAGCAGATGATGGCTGTATTACACAGCCATCATTTGACTTTTAACACTAGCGAGTGCAGTTGGACTCTGCCTGCCGCTGTTAACCCCCATATTGCTGTGCCTGTAAACGACTGATAGAATATTAATTCTATCTTTATATATCTTCAATAAAGGCAGTAAAGTGACAAATCACATGTCTGCCGTTTTGATGTTTTCTCTGTCACTGCAACACAGCAAAATATTGCAAAAGGAAGCTATAAAAATGTAAAACAATTTATTAACCATTAACACCCCTACCTCTGGTTTTCTGCACAGGCTTTGTCATGTGCACTGTGTTCTATTAGTAGATGCTTCTATTATTTCATTCTATGACAGAGAGAAATACTTGTCTGCTATCATGTCTGTGGTTTGGGCTGTGTGAATCGAGGGAGGGGTTCCCTTTACATCTGCATTATGCCTATTCCACATGTAGCATAACTGTTGTCATGTAAATCTGCAAATCTTCAAAAAAAGGTCTTTACTTTCTGTGTTTGTCATAATATATACCCTACACCTATGACTCTTGGCTACCTTCTATCATCCAGATATTATACCATTTGGTGAATTTCAGCTGCTTTTGATTGCTGAAGAATAAGTAAAAGTTAACAAAGGTACAGACAGTGAGGAGGGAGAATGTAAGGGTGGTAACCATTGGTGCCTACAGGACAATTGTGTGAAGTGCTCACAGTTAGTTCAGGTATACAGTCATGGCCAAAGGTTTTGAGAATGACACCAAAATGATATTTTCACATGATCTGCTGCCCTCTGGTTTTTATTTGTGTTTGTCTGATGTTTATATCACATACAGAAATATAATTGCAATCATATTATGAGTACCAAAAGGTTATATTGACAGTTAGAATGAGTTAATGCAGCAAGTCAATATTTGCAGTGTTGACCCTTCTTCTTCAGGACCTCTGCAATTCTCCCTGGCATGCTCTCAATCATCTTCTGGACCAAATCCTGACTGATAGCAGTTCATTCTTGCATAATCAATTCCAGACATTCCAGATGTCCCAAACAACCGAAAAGGGGATTTATCAGAGAAAATGACTTTACCCCAGTCCTCAGCAGTCCACTCCCTGTACCTTTTGCAGAATATCAGTTGGTCCCTGATGTTTTTTCTGGAGAGAAGTGGCTTCTTTGCTGCCCTCCTTGAAACAATGATACCAAGCACCAGCCTCCTTTTAAAGTGTCCAGTGGTGTCATTCTTACTTAATCATTACTGATTGATCGCCAGCCCTGTCCTCTTCAACACCCACACCTGTGTTAATGGATCAATCACTAAAACGATGTTAGCTGCTCCTTTTAAGACAGGACTGCAATGATGTTGAAATGTGTTTTGGGGGTTAAAGTTCATTTTCTAGGCAAATATTGACTTGGCAAGTAATTGCTGTTAAGCTGATCACTCTTTATGACATTCTGGAGTATATGCAAATTGCCAATAGAAAAACTGAAGCAGTAGACTTTGTGAAAATTAATATTTGTATCATTCTCAAAACTTTTGGCCATGACTGTAGTCAGTGCACCCAGGGACCAGCCGTTCTTGTGACTAACGTCCTGAATAAAGTGCAAAGTTAACTGTCACAACGATGTCCTGGCTTACCCATGACCCGTGAAGATTCCTCTCTTTCAGTACGTGTCAGATAGCCCTAAATTTAATTTTTAATGTTTAATAAATAATACCTTTTTTCAATGCAATAAAGTTATCTTGATAAAGGTGCATCTTATAGTAAGAAAAATATAGTAGATCTCCGAATCAGACCGAAAAATCTGACATGTTTTGATGGAAAACCTGTAATAGAATAACTCTCTTTTCAGATCCTCCCCTGCCCCTGATTTGTTGCACATAGTTCACACTACAGCAGGACGCTGTCTTCAGATCTGTGTACATGATGACATTATGGCTGCAGGGGGCGTAGAGACCACTGGGGCAGTGGGACTGGAACAGTGGGGGATTTGTGAAGTGAGTTATGTAAGTGTCTCTACCAGAACGAGGCCTTGGGTCGCATCCACATTCTCTGTTCTGTCAGTTTCTTTCTATTTTTTTCTTGTGGATAGAGTCCGTCCATTATAGCCCAGTCCACAAAGAGGACGTCTGAGTTGGCTCCATTTCACAGACCAAACTGGCATTTGCCAATAAGTTGATGCCTGATGTCACTGGCAGCACATGGATAGCATTCTCGATGGTTGTTGATGGTTGCACCCTACTTGTATTTATTTTGGTTTGTTTTGACATGCACTCCTTGTTACCACTTGTACCATACTCTGCTTAACGCATTTGTGTTTCATTTTTTGCACCGTTTGGATTTGGTAAGTCTAAAGGTTTACAATAGTGTGAAGTTAAGGCTAAAGCTTATTAAAGGATTGTTCACTTTAGAAGCTTTCTTGTAACACAGAGCCACTGGGTTAATGCAAAGTGACTTTTTTTTTTTTAAGACCAGCGGCTGGAGATCCCTTCCTCAGGGCTTCTCAGACTGGAGCCTAACACAAACTAAGTTCATGTCTTGGCATCGCCAAGTGTAGTGGAAGTCTGCACCCTCATTTACAAATGACCTTTTCTTTGGTCTCCTGCTCCAGGTATAAGGTACAAGAATAAAATTTAGTGCATAATTAGTCAATTATTTTAAAATCGAGATTGCCGCAGCAGTAAAACAAATTCTACGCTATCCATAACCCCTTCTACAAAACCTGCCTCACCAACACCTTAGTATTGGGTTCAGTAGTGCCCCACGTTGTAACTGCAAACCTTTGTGTATACAGAAGCATCTATAGGGCATAGAGAAGAATGTAACCTGAAAGGATGAGACCTCTACAGCAACTTTATAGAAAATACTTGCCCCCAATTCGCCATCTCTTAGGGTACCTTTACACACGGCTACATTTGTAGCTTGTCACCAGGTAACTTACTGGTTGCAGTGAAATCATGGATACATGATTCCATTTGTACACAGCAACAAGATAGAACCATGTATCCATGATTTTCACTGCAACCAGTAAGTTATCTGGTGACAAGCTACAAATGTAGCCGTGTGTAAAGGTACCCTTAAGGTCTTTGCTGATATTGGAAGTGATCTTGTTGATCAGGTAACTGTTGGATTGGGTCAGTGTAGTAACTAACTTATTTCTTCAGTTTCCAAAGATCTCGTGGCTCTGGCAATTTTTTAAAAGTCACAGATTGGTGCCATGGAAGCTACAGTATTAAAGGGGTGCATAAATGAAATGTTTCATGCAATCCCGACTCTTACTTAAGAGGATTACAAGAGTAGCCACCAATAATATGCTGTCCGTCAGTCAGGGGAGCACTGTCTAGCGCAAGGCATGGCAGGCTGGTATATTGGCCGGAGTGCTTCCATAAGAGTGTTCCCGCATAGGGGACATAAGGCTCATCAGCTTTCTCAATGCCTGTAATAAAGTGCTGCATGCATATGCTGCAAAATATATGGAGAATACAGGGATAATGCAGCAGATAGCCGAGCCGTCCCCTATTTACCCAATAGGTAAAGTTCCCAGAGATTGGACCTGTTGGGTGGAAATACTCTTATGTTGTTTTTTTTTTTCCCATTCTAGTAATACAGGCTTATTAGTTCATTTTTTGCAGCTACCACTAATGACCAATATGAAATGACAAGGCCTGGAAATGACCACTTGTGGGATACCTGACAAGATAGTTTACCCTCTACCTTTTCTTTATGAAATCAGTTTTCTTACTAAGAAAGTTGGCAGAAGTGAATAACCTCTTTAATTTGCCTTGTGTTCATTGATGACATTAGATGACGTCTCCTCTAGTATTGCCGTGGGCAGGGCTGGTATTCTCCTCTTCATGTAGAGTGACATCTCTATGAATCAGCACCTTTCTCTATAAACACCTTGGATTACTAAGTTAAACCTACATACACATGTATTCTGTAAAATGCCTGTGCATTTGTTGATAGTTGACAGTCTGAGCTATGATAAGTTGAAAAAATATTGTAATATTAAATTTACTATATGCTATTATATGTACCATAACCTTTGTAGACTCATCCAGTGTAGAATGCTGGGCGATTCTGCTTTGTAGACTGGAGAATTTGGAATGCAGCCCTGGACGAAATTCAGTTTGTAATATATGATAAATACTAAAGTATTGCTTTCAGTGCTAAAGTAAAAATATTTGAGAGCCTACTTACTACGTTTGGTTACTGTTGGGAATATTTCAGCTTGTTAATGGTGGGGTGCCAGATCTTGCTGCTGATGGCAAAATCTAGAAAAAGGCAAGGGTCCACAGCATATCCACCAAAATGACTTTCCTTCTTTCATTATTAAAAGACAACATGCACAATACTTCAAGGCCAAGATTGGCATTATTCACGACGGTCTTGTTGAGGTTTGCTGGAA
Organism: Allobates femoralis; assembly: GCA_033576535.1. Classification (NCBI taxonomy): domain Eukaryota; kingdom Metazoa; phylum Chordata; class Amphibia; order Anura; family Aromobatidae; genus Allobates; species Allobates femoralis. Next base: position 138,362,212 of record JARQOC010000005.1, on the reverse strand, counting down.
TCAGATGCTCTTGATTAATGAAGAGGTGTAACGGCGGCCAGACAAGTGGTGTACTCCACCGTTTGTGCGCCTTGTCACAAATCTTACTCCAGTCCCTGCTGGAGTAAGGTTTGTATCATAGCGAACACTCGTCATGAATTTGAGCTGGGGTTGCACTCTTCCAACCACTTTGTAGGATCTTTTCAAAAAATGGTATGAAAGCGCCCAGTTGTGTCAAAGTTATGCAACTTTTCAAAGTTTTTACGTCAGAATACTGATGTAAAAGCTGTGATGAATTAGGCCCAAAGTCCCACATGCTAGAAAGAAAAACACGTTTCTGGTATGTTGATACCCTTAGTCATAGTAAATCTCAAAAGTTTATGGAGATTGATTTGAAACACATTAAAACTAATTGTAGGCAGACCTATAATTGTGTAAACCTCGTTAAAGCACCACTCCATTTTCTCTAGTCACCTTCCACGACAGCATAGGAGGTAGCCTCGCCACGCCCTAATGGGGACAGGAACACAAGAGAGGTTAAAAGGCCCCTCCCACCTCCCATTAGCCAGTGTCTTTCCTGTCCCCATGGGGCATGGAGAGGTTTTTCTGTCTCCTATGCTGTGGGGCCGGCGACTGCAGCATACCTGGATAGCCGGGCAGTGTTGGTCGGTGCTGCGGCTCCCCTCCTCCTACTGCTCCTGCCGCGGGCTTTGGGCGGCAGGACCGTCCTCCACTCCTCCGGATCCTCTGCGGAGGTGATGCGGGGTGGGGGAGCCCCGCCGGCGGCCTCTCGGTGTTCCCTGGGCCCGCCGGCTTCTCCCCTGTGTGCGCACTGCGCGCCGGCCGGATGTGACGTCAGCGGGCGTCACTTCCGGTTCCTGTGCTCCCGATGACGGCGCTTCCGGTTCCGGCGGTCGGATCCGGAATGACAGCGTGCAGAGCACACCCGGTGGTACTGCGGCCTGCTCCGGACCCTGCAGGGGGGATGGGGCACATTGATTGGAGCGGTGGGGCAGGCTTATGTCATTTAAGCTGCCCTGAAGTCAGCAGTCAGGTGAGCACCTTTATTTTGCAGGATGGCTGATCCAGCTGCTGAGACCAGCTCTACCCCAGCCACAGTAAGTCTGTGCTGAGGGGGGGGGGTCCGTGTGCCTGTACTCAGGCTGATGCTTATGGCACCCTCTCTGTGTTTTACAGGGAGAGAAGCCAGCAGTAAAAAAGCCCGGTGGGAAGCGTTGCCCGGTCTGCAATAGGAAGTTTTCTTCCCCCTGGGATAAGAAACTCTGCCAGGAGTGTACAGATCATGTGGTTCGGGCTGAACACCCCTCCCTAGTGGAGGAACTGCGCTCCATGGTGCAGCATGAGATTCAGGCCTCTTTGGCTTCCCTGCCTACGGCTGCTCCCACCCCAGTCCCGGCTCCTCCGTCTCCCAGAAAGAGGAAACGGCAGCAGGACCCATCTGACTCCGAGGGCCAGTTAGACTCGGGCTCGGATAATTGGGATGATGGTTCTTCCTCCAGGCCACCTGACTCTAGCAGATTCCTGTTCTCCTCAAAGGATTTGGCTGAGCTCATTAGTGCGGTCCGCAGCACTATGGGTTTGGAGGAGGTGCCGGTCCTCCACTCTGTCCAGGATTCTATGTTTTCTGGCCTTCGTCCTGTCAAGCCGGTGGGGTTTCCTGTCCATCCTAACATTCAGGATCTCATTGCTCAGGAGTGGGAGTTTCCTGAGAAGAGGGTTAAGGGCGGTTTGAGGAATCGGTTTCCCCTGGAGGACACCCCATTTTCTTGGGATGTCCCCAAGGTGGATGTCCAGGTCACTCGGGTGGCTAAAAAGACTGCCCTCCCTTTCGAGGATACGTCCCAGCTGAAGGATCAGATGGACAGAAAAATTGAGGGGCTGATGAAACGCTCGTGGGAAGCGTCATCATCTACCCTACAGACAAATATTGCTTCCACCTGCGTTTCCCGTTCGATCCTCGGGTGGCTAGAGCAGCTTGAGTGCCATATCTCCCAGGGTACCTCCCGGGAGGAGCTTCTAGAATCCTTGCCATTGTTAAAAAAGGCTTCTGGATTCTTGGCCGACGCCTCGGCGGCATCAGTACGCATGGCTGCCCGTACATCCGTACTCTCCAATTCGGCTCGGCGGGCTCTATGGTTAAAGATGTGGGCGGGGGATTCCACATCTAAAATGCGCCTTTGCTCCATTCCCTTTAAGGGGGATTTGGTATTTGGGCCCGCACTGGATGACATCCTGGAGAAGGCCTCCGATAAGAAGGCGCTTCCCGAACACCGTGTGGGGAAAAAGTCATTTTTTCGTCCCCAGGTGCCTCAGGCCTCCCAGCCCAGAGGTAAGGGGAAGGGGGGTCGTTGGGCCTACCCGAAAGGTCGAGGGAGGAACATCTTCGTTCCTCCCCACCAGCGTCCTCCACAGGACAAACAGTGACTCGGTGCAGGTAGGGGGACGGCTCTCTGCCTTTCTCCCCCGCTGGCGAGATATTACCAACTGCCAGTGGGTGCTCAACATCTTATCAGACGGTCTCTTGATAGAGTTTGTGTCTCCTCCCCCTCCGGTACTTCGAGTCACTACCCTGCCCTCGCGGGGATCTCAGGATCTCCTGTTTTCCAACTTGCTGGAACTCCAGGCTTCCAATGTCATCTCCAGGGTTCCGGAGTCGGAATGCGGCAGTGGACATTACTCCCGGCTCTTCATGGTGAAGAAGCCGTCAGGGGCTGCCCGGATTATAATCAATCTGAGGCAGCTCAACCGTTATGTCCGCTACCGCAGATTCAAAATGGAATCAATCAGGTCAGTGATCCCCTTGATAGGACCCCACTTCCAGATGGCCACCGTAGATCTGAAGGATGCGTATTTCCATGTGCCGATTCATCCTCGGCACAGGAAATACCTGCGGTTTGCGGTGTCTTACCGGGGGGATATCCACCACTTCCAGTTCGACGTTTTGCCTTTCGGCATCTCCTCTGCTCCTCGGATTTTTACAAAAATCATGGGGAGGTGGTGGCCTTCCTAAGGTTACAAGACGTCTGTCTGATACCATACTTGGACGACCTTCTTCTGGTCGCGCCTTCAGTGGAGGTCCTCAAGGCGGACAAGGACAGGGTGTTGGGCTTCCTTCAGTCATTGGGGTGGCTCCCCAATCTATCGAAGTCTCAGCTTTGCCCCTCCTCAGTCAGGAGATTCTTGGGGGTGCTTCTGGACTCGGACAGACAGGTGTCCTTTTTGCCAGAAGATCACAAGACATCCCTTATGTCAAGAATCTCTTCCCTGAGGGCTCAACGGTCCCCCACGCTCCGGGAGTCCATGTCGGTCCTGGGGTCTATGACGGCGTGCATCCCATCAGTCATGTGGGCCCAGGTGCATTCCAGGTGCCTTCAGGACCACATTCTGTTGCATTGGAATCGTCTCCCCTCCTCTCTCAACCAGAAGGTTGGTTTGTCGGGGAGGGTGATATCCTCCCTCAGGTGGTGGTTGTCCCCGGTGAATCTGGCCTGGGGAGTCTCTTGGTCTCGGACTCCCCTGGTTACTGTGACGACGGATGCCAGCCAACGGGGCTGGGGGGCGGTGGTATCAGGGTCCCCGTTTCAGGGTATCTGGGGTCCTCTGATAAGCTCTCGATCCTCCAAATTCCGCGAACTCCTAGCAGTGGAGGAAGCTCTTCTGGCTGCGCAGGATCTGGTCCGGGGGTCACATGTGTTGGTGTATTCAGACAATGTGACCACTGTGGCCCACATTCGTCATCAGGGCAGCACCAGGTTTCGCGACCTGAAAGTCATCTCCAGCCGCATCTTCCTCTGGGCCGAGAGGTCTCTCCTGTCTCTCTCGGCGGTCCATCTCAAGGGAGACTTGAACTCTCAGGCGGATTATTTAAGCCGCAAGGATCTCCATCCAGGGGAATGGAGCCTCGACCAGGCGGTTTTTTGCAGCCTGGTAGGGCGCTGGGGAGTCCCGGAGGTGGATTTGTTCGCCTCGGGCCTCAATTGCAAAGTAGGAACATTCTACTCCCTCAATCCCAAGGACGGGGCAATCGGGGTGGATGCCTTCTCCCACGCTTGGCCGTTTCATCTAGCCTACGCGTTTCCTCCGCTCCCTCTACTAGCCCGGGTTCTGAGAAAAATCAGGGACGAGAAGGTTCCTACTATCCTAATTGCCCCCTTCTGGCCAAAGAGGAGCTGGTTCAATCTGGTCAGGTCTCTCGGGGTGGACGGTCCTGTGCATCTGGGGGAGGACCCAAGCCTCCTCTCACAGGGTCCGTTCTTCCATGCGGCTCCGCAGCGTCTCAGTTTGGCTGCTTGGCTTCTGAGGCCCGAGTGCTGAAAGCTCAGGGCCTCTCCGATAAGGTTATCGCAACCTTACAAGATTGCCGTAAGCCGGTCACTAATTCCATTTATAATAAAATTTGGAAGAAGTTCTCCTCCTGGTGTGGTGCCGGATCCTTTTGCTCCAAATGTTTCTCAGATCTTGGACTTCTTGCAGCAAGGTCTGGATCTGGGACTTAAACCTAGCACCCTTAAGGTCCAGGTTGCAGCCCTGAGTTCGGTGTTTGATGTGAGACTGGCTGATCATCGTTGGGTCAAACGATTCATGGTGGCGGCTTCCAGACGGTGTCCCTGTCGGAGGAGTGTCTCCCCCCTCGTGGGATCTGAATATTGTGCTTACGGGCCTGACTCGTTCTCCTTATGAGCCCCTGTCGGATTGCTCCATGAGGTCCTTGTCTCACAAGCTCGCTTTCCTGGTGGCTATTACTTCAGCAAGGAGAATTGGTGAACTTCAGGCCTTGTCCATACGTGAGCCCTATCTGACGGTGCGGGATGACAACATTATTTTTCAGTTGGATCCGTCCTTTCTGCCGAAAGTAGTGTCGGAGTTCCATAGGTCTCAGTCAATCGTTCTACCATCCTTCTGTCAACATCCTAGATCGGCAAAGGAGGTGGAGTTTCACTCCCTGGATGTCCGTCGCCTGGTGTTACACTACCTGGAGGTCACGGCTCCCTGGCGTATCGACCAGAATTTATTTATTCAGCATTTTGGTCGCCACAAGGGCCGGAAGGTGGCTAAAGGCACTATCGCTAATTGGATAAAAAGGGCAATCACGGACGCCTATCTCGGTCAGGGCCTCTCGGCTCCTACTGGTTTTACGGCCCATTCTACCCGGGCCACTTCGGTTTCCTGGGCTGAGCGTGCTGGGGCTTCTCCGGAGCAGCTCTGCAAGGCAGCTACGTGGTCTTCGCTACATACCTTCACTAAGCACTATCGTTTGGATGTGATGGCTGGCAGGGACTTGGCCTTTGGGCGAAAGGTCCTGCAAGCTGTTGTCCCTCCCTAGGTAAGGATTCGTGGGCATTCCTCCTATGCTGTCGTGGAAGGTGACTAGAGAAAATAGAATTATTCTTACCGTTAATTCGGTTTCTAGGAAACCTTCCACGACAGCACTTATTTCCCTCCCTAATTTCCTGGTTTATGGATTTTATGCTTGTTTCTTATGCGTTCTGGGTTCGTTGTAAGACACTGGCTAATGGGAGGTGGGAGGGGCCTTTTAACCTCTCTTGTGTTCCTGTCCCCATTAGGGCGTGGCGAGGCTACCTCCTATGCTGTCGTGGAAGGTTTCCTAGAAACCGAATTAACGGTAAGAATAATTCTATTTTTTTTTTTTCAGTGTTGGAGTGGTTCTTTAAATGTCAGTCCCCCTGCCCCATCTCATACTAGAACTTCAGCGGCTTCATGCATTTTTAGCGTCACTCGGATCCCACGGCACCATCTTGTGACGGTAACTTCTGACTGTTCCAAGCTCTAAACACAAGTCTGAGAGCCAGAACAAGGCTCCCATAGAGTTGTGATCTCCGGCACGCTCTGTGAAACACTGGAGCTGCCAACAGGTGACATACCAGGAGACTGACTGGAGCAATAGAAGAGGAAGTAGCCAAAGGGTGAGTAAGACATATTGGGGTATTTAAAGCACCACTCTAGTGGGGAAATAAGAGAAAAAACCACTGGAGATGTGCTTTAACCCCTTCAAAATCTATGACCTATATATACGTCATAAGTCGCTTCTCACCCTTTGAGCTCGCATCATTCCCCGTGCATGTCAGCTGATCTGATCAGCTGACATCTGAAACTATCAGCACCAATCGGATCAGCGATTAACCCTTTTTATCACGCTGTCAAACATTGACAGCGTGATTCAAAGCATCGCAGTGAGAATTGCACCTATACCCGCCAGCATCAGAAAAGTTATGGCTCTTGGAAAAGGGGGAGGTAAAAACGGATAATTGCCAGGGGTGAAATGGTTAACATATTGCATCTGTTGAATACACATAAGGAAATGTGAAAAATACATGAAAACGTGATATATCACAGGAGTGATTTACGGTATGTTCAATAAATACAAGATAATTTTTGAGAGTCATGCCGTTAGGAGATTTTATATCCAAAGTTATAATCCATAAAACCTCCCTTTACAAAAGGTTCATCCACCTCCTATTTAAAGAGGACCTGTCACCCCCCCCCCCATGGGGATATGAATCTAAGCCCAGCACTGAATGCAGCCTGTCTGCTGCATTCAGGCAAGGGGTCCCCCATGGCTCTGTGGGGCTGCTACCCTGATATTTAGGCATATATAGAGGCGCAGGCTGCAGCACAAGGGCCGCCTCCATGGAAAAGCCTATATATCGGGGTAGCAGCCCCACAGAGCCATGGGGGACATGCTGCATTCAGTGCTGGGCTTAGATTCATATCCATTGGGTGGGGGGTGACAGGTCCTCTTTAAGAACAAAACCCCTTCATTGGTGCAAAGAAAGCTGAATTACTAGTGTTTTTATGTCCTTGCACAAATTGTCACTGTGTTAGAATAGGATTTAGTATTGATATTAGATAAATGTTTTAAAGACTAGTAGATTATAGAGCAGACGGAGGGAGGGGGCCAGAGAGAGCGCACGTAGTGGCAGTGATGGATGGGTGTGCAAATATGGCGCCCACTTTGTGCAGTCCGCCAGCGATGCCCGCTGCTTCCCAAAACCCCCACCCGCAGCTGTTGACACATCACCACCTAAGTGCGCATGTGTATACCTGGCGTGCATGCACACTTAATCAGACGGCCGCAATCTGTGGACAGATGCACAATGGGGCAGAGAGTGCGCAGGGAAAGAAAGCTCAAAGGAGAGCACAGGGGGAGATAGAAAGAGAGAGCAGATGGGAGGAGAGTGCACAGGGGTGGAAGAGACAGCCATCATTGTGACATCACCGGCCTCCTGATGTGATGGCATCTGGCCCACATCTAGTAATACATATGACATGCATACTTGAGAATTTTGCTTTGATATGCTAACTTATATTACACAGTAGCTTACAAATGAATGAAGTAAAGTGAAATCTGTCTTTTTGTTAATGTCTAAGAGTGCTTCCTGATTCACTTTGGCTTAAGCTTCAATGGATGATCCTGTGGTTTATCACCTACTAATAAGTTTGTGTTTTCACAAGAGAGCGGTAATCAGACAATCATCAGAGCAGACACGTTTAGCCTGTAATTAGCCAAAGGAAATAGCTTTAATGATGTGAATGGGATGACAACCAGAAGCCTAGAGAATAGTATTGCTAGAGATTTTTTCTTTTTGATGTAAGCTGAACAATACCTGAGCATTTGTCTCGTTGTAAGGCTGGGTTCACATTGGCGTTCCCCTCCGCAGCGTTCTGCGGAGGGGAAGCGCCATGTGTGCGCAACCAGCAGAAGCCCCTATCTTTATAATGAGAGCGCACGGTGCTGTGCTTGACTGCGCATGACCGTGCGCTCCCATTCACTCCCATATGTGATCTGTACGCAGGCGGAAGCCTGCGCACAAATCACACACTTTCCTCCGCACCAGGGACACGACATGTTGCATTCCTGGTGCGGACGAGACTGTGTGATTTGTGCGCAGGCCGTCCGCCTGCGTACAGATCACATATGGGAGTGAATGGGAGCGCACGGTCATGCGCAGTCAAGCGCAGCACCGTGCGCTCTCATTATAAAGATAGGGGCTTCTGCTGGCTGCGCATACATGGCGCTTCCCCTCCGCAGAACGCTGCGGAGGGGAACGCCAATGTGAACCCAGCCTAAGGGCGCACTCACACTATTGTATATCCAGCATATAATACGGACGACGCTCACGTCGCAATGAACGAGATCTGGCTGTCAGCTCCCTTGACGTGAGCATGACAACCTCATGTTTTTCTATGCAGCTGATATGCGCAGGTTGGAGGAGCTGACGGGCCAGTTCATGTAGTGCAATGTGAGCCTCGTCTGAGTGCGTCCTAACTCAATGTCTAGAAATTGGGCTGTAACATCCGCTGTAAAACATAAATTGAATTTATTTTCCAAATAACATATACAGTATTGTGTGGTGGCCACACCGCCCGAATACACGATGAGTCAGTCAATGTTGCGACTGTACCGGACAATATTGAAGGTGGAAGGATTATCGCCACAGAAAATAAATTGTTCCTCTCATCATCTAACCAAAATAACATCTAGAAAAGGTGAAAATTTCGATACATTTTCCCCCTGAGCAGCACCTTCTGTCTAGGAAAAAAAACTCTGCATTAAACATAAAGTAATTGTGCATTAATAGATAACTCACAGCCATGAGAATCCATTTTTACTTCATTAGAATCTGAGCTGTAAGGGCTGAGCTAATGCTGTGTAGTAATGGCAGCCATTTCATGTGGACTGTAAGAATATACAGGTGCATCTCAATGATTGAGAATATAAAAAAGTACATTTTTTTTTTTCAGTAATTCAACACATAGTGAAAACACATATATTTATAAAGAGTCATTACAGAGTGATCTATTTCAAGTATTTATTTCTGTAAATGTTGATGATTATGACTTACAACCAATAAAAACCCAAAGGTCATTATTGCCGAAAATTAAAGTAGGGAGAAAGAAGGGTCTGAGAGAGAAAATATTACTTAAATAGGTATCAGAGGCTTCACCTTACAGGGAGCATTACCGGGAGCCCTGAAACGCGTTGACTAATACATCAATATTCTATTCACCTTTTATTGTCATGTGGCATATGGCAGTGCGATTTTTAACTTTTCATCCTACCTCATATGCTCCATGCTGGGGAGTACAGCAGCTATGATAGGCTTTTATAGCGGTTGTGACTCTCACAACCACTGAAGGTGAAACCTCTAATCTGTGATGAGCTGACGTAATGTTCTCCACAGAGCATGTGTACTGCAGAACTTGAAGTCAGGCTGTGGAGTACCGGAGATGATGTGTTCGGCGTCCTACCCAGAACTCTACAGACTGCTCAGACGCAGGCTGGGGGCACACATTGTGATTTTAATATCACGCCCATCGGGGCGTGATAAACACTGCAGATGGCGGCGAAAGGGAGCGAGAGATGACGCCCAGGGGGGCTAGTAATGGTAGCCCCTGCATAATACTAAGCAGGAAGTTATAAAAACGTTTTATAAAATGGTCACTCTGCACATTTAGGAGAGAGAGGGATAGTTAGAATAGTAATGGGAAGGTGTAAGGACAGGTAGTGAGAGCTTGGGGTGTTTTATCTAGGTGACAGGTTCATTTTAACTACTAGTAGATAATGGCATTAAAATGGGTTTAACTATAACAGAGTTTTTAGAGCGCTCGTATTGCAGAAGGGTACCCCAAGGATTCAGTTGGAAATGTTACGTAGGCCAAAAGATGGGGGTTGCTTGGCAATTCCGGATCCATTCCTCTATTACAGAGCACCTTCAACATTTCCGGGGTTGGGTGAGGGAGATGGTGCCTTACATGGATCTTCGGTGTGTGTGCTGTCGCATGTGGTGGGGAATGAATTACACGTGGAGATGCTGGACTCGGGGAGATTCCGGTCAGCCTTGACTCCTGTTCCTCCGATGCTAAAGTGTATGGACAGAGTTTGACATAAAGATAAAGAATTGATTGGAGTTTGCAAGGTGACACGGTACGCATTGATCTGGAGAAATCTGAGCTTTGGGGAGCTAGCCAAATTGGTGGTGTTCGAACTGTGGGAGCGGAGAGGAGTTAAATTGATTTCACAGATATACACGGATGAACTGTTTAGATCCATTGAGGAGCTCAAGAAAGAATTTGCAATCCCCAATAATTGATTCAATCCATATCTCCAGTTATCTTATTCTTGGAGTGCACAGCACAAACATAACCTGTTGTCCCTGATAGTGAAAACCCCAATGTTTGGTAGGGTGGTGATGGGAGGTTGTATGAGAGGGATAATATCGCTCATTTATAGTGACATGCAGGGGGAACAATCTAAGGATATGAGCTCTTTGAAGGCCAAATGGCAGATGGATGTGGGGGGATCATTACGGGTGAAATGCAGGAGGGTATGCAGGGAGAGGTGACTCGGGTCTTGATCAGTGAAGCAGGTAGGGCATCACATCTATTTTTGCTACATAGGGTTTACAGAATACCTGCACTGTTGATGAAAATGGGATTTCTGAGTGAGCGGATTGCTGGAAGTGTGGAATGCCGAATGCAGATTTGATTCATCTAATGTGGAACTGTCCCCACTTGAGAAGATTCTGGTGGATGTGGCAAATTTGAATAGTAAAGTCTATCATTGCCAGATAACATTGGACCCTATAATAGGTCTCCTGGGCTATTTAGTGGATATACCCCTACTGGAAAACCATCAATTACCGTAGCTATCTCACGCATTTTCTACCTAGTGCGAAAGAGGATTGCTGCTCATTGGAAAGGTCCTACTAGTCTGGTGTTTGCTGAGGTCATCAAGACAGTTAATACTAATATCCGTATGGAAAAATACTTTTATCAGAAGAGGCGAATAACCAGAAAATGGTAAGAAGTATGGGCACCATGGCTGCATACCTCAGGACTGGCCCCCAAAATGTTGACATGGCTGTGAGCATTGCGCAGTCTAAACTGTTAGATCACAAGCTACTTTATTAAAATATTTGTTGTACTGCTTTCTATGTGGAAAGGGTCAGTCCTGATTTTCATTATACAGTTGCCTCTTGATCACTGGCAGAGTCATAGGACTTATGGTATAGTATATTGGGCGAGCACTGTTAAAGATTTTTAGAGCATTGTAGGGATTTGTGGATCTCATTTAAGGTACCGTTACACGCTTCAATGTCGTTTAGATATCACCAACGATCTTGGTCGTTAGGACATCATTTTGACATCGTTGGTGAGATGTCACACATGTAGATATCGTGAACGACGCACCAACGATGTAGCGAGCAGCTATCATTTGCACAACCCAGCGAACCATATTTGTTCACTCATGTGAATAGACAGTCGTCAATGACATCGTTATTGTGGAGTCACACACAACGAAGCAGCAAGTTGGATGATTGTGGATCGTTTGATTTGAGAACATGGTCTCAAATCTGCGATCAGCAATCCAATAATTTATCGTTATTGAATCTCAGTGTAACACGCAACGATGTTGTTTGAACAATTCCAAACCCGTGACATTTAAGAGATATAGTTAACAATCTCGTATCGTGTAACGGCACCTTTAGAAGATCATTTTGGGGCGGGGGTGAAAAGAGGGAGGATGGTTGGTGAGTTTCCCTTTGTATACTGGGTTTTGTGTATGCTGTATATTTACAGTTATAATTCACATAATGTATCGAAATCCTTTTTTTAATCAGATAACTTTTTATTGAAATTTTTCAAAAATACAGATTTGAGTATGGAAATTTTTCCTATTGTCATTTTTTTTTTTTTTAGGGTGCAGGTCTCAATTGGAGGAAGTAGAGGAACCTTTTGTGAAGGGAGTTTTTTTTTTTTTTTTTTTTTTTTTTTTTTTTATTAACTTTGGATACAAAATCCTATGATGACATGAATTTCTGAAATCTTGTATTTGTTGAAAAAAAGTAATTTCATCGAAATAAGAATTTTTCATGTACTCTTCTATGGACTTCACTTTGTGTATTACCGTATATACTCGTGTATAAGCCGACCCCCCTACTTTTGCCACCAAAAACTGGGAAAACCTATTGACTCACGTATAAGCCTAGGGTGGACAATGCAGCAGCTACCGGTACTGAAAAATTTTAAAAATGAAAATAGATACAAATAAAATGTTGAACTTGTATTTTAAATAGAAACCGTAAACTAGCAATGCAGCAGACCACCGTCCTGTTATAAAGCCCCCTATCACTGGTATATAGCCCACCATCCCTGTATATAGCAGCCATCACTGGTATATAGTGGCCATAACTAGTATACAGTTGCCGCCATCACTGATATACAGTCCCCAGCAGTGGTATACAGGCCTCTCATCAGTGGTATACAGCCCCCAGGACGGGTATACTGTCCCGGCAGTGGTATACAGGCGTCCCGGCAGTGGTATACAGCTCCACTGCTGTCTCTCTGCCCCCCCCATGTATACAGAGGCCCCCCCATGTATACAGAGGCCCCCTCCCCCATGTATACAGAGGCCCCCCCCCCATGTATACAGAGGCCCCCCTCCCCCATGTATACAGAGGCCCCCCTCCCCCATGTATACAGAGGCCCCCCCCCCATGTATACAGAGGCCCCCCTCCCCATGTATACAGAGGCCCCCCTCCCCATGTATACAGAGGCCCCCCTCCCCATGTATACAGAGGCCCCCCTCCCCATGTATACAGAGGCCCCCCTCCCCATGTATACAGAGGCCCCCCCCCATGTATACAGAGGCCCCCCCCCCCCCATGTATACAGAGGCCCCCCCCCCACCCATGTATACAGAGGCCCCCCCCCCAGCAGTGATCCATCTCACCTCTCGGTCTCCAGGCACCCGGGTCCTCCAGCTGCTGCGTCTGCGTGCCCCGCGGCTTCTAATACAGGCGTCCTTCCCGCTCTTGCTGTTTGAATGCGATCATGTGACCGCGCGGGTCACATGATCGCATTCAAACAGGAAGAGCGGGGAGGACGCCGGTATTAGAAGCCGCGGGGCACGCAGACGCAGCAGCTGAAGGACCTGGGTGCCTGGAGACCGAGGGGTGAGATGGATCACTGCTGGGGGGCCTCTGTATACATAGGGGGGGCGGGGGGGGCTATACTGTACAGGGGAGCAGCAATGTACTATGCGCTGCTCCCCATGCATAATTAATGAGCGGCACCACGTGACGTGCCGCTCATTCTGCAGCCTCCCTTCGCCGCCTCCTGTAGTGCCCGGACACAGCCCCCACCACACCACACTGTATATGACTCGTGTATAAGCCGAGGGGGGACCTTTCAGCCCAATTTTTGGGCTGAAAAAGTCGGCTTATACACGAGTATATACGGTAAATATAATTACTCAATTCTAGGTGTCCTGACTTGATTGGTCTTACCCCATGAGCCTTTGATTCTCTGACTTAAGGGCATGCCAGAAACTTTTTTTTTTGTGTACCATGTTGGGGACTATTTTTAAATGTATGGCAAAAAAAGGAAAATCATATCTGTAATCAGGTGGATATGCTATGGATCGTTGTTTTTCCCTAAGTATTGTCCAGGCTAAGGGTACCTTTACACGTCGCGATATCGTAATGCAACATCGACAAAAGGTCACATGGTGTGGCCGTTGCAGTTGATGGCGTTCGTGTGTTGATTCGTGTAAATGGGCACTGCGATGGGAAAAAAATCATAACTACGATATTGCAAGAAGATTGTGCAAGCCCTTCAATATTGCATATGCGATGTGGCAGGATCGTGCTGTGTGACAGCGCAACTATGATATGGAGCGCAACTTTCCCTATTCACTACAATGTTAATGCTTGGTTGCTGGGTTGCTCATACCCAGCGGAAAAAAAGTTGCGTACAATATCGTAGTTGCATTGCCTGCCGATATCTCCCTGTGTGACATCTCCTATGCGATCTTGGACAAGTGCAAAAAACGTGCGCGCTCCTGTGAAATTGTATGTGATATCAGAACGATATTGCGACGTGTAAAGGTACCCTAACAGTACGAAATGCAACTTAAAGGGATCCTGTCACCTCTAGGTCGCCTCCTAAGCTACCAAAACATGTCCCTGCAGCATCCTATTACTAATATCACACTTCTTTTGTCTCCTAAAAGCATCCTGTGAAAGTGCATAAAAACGTTTAAATACTTACTCATTAGTGATTATAATTAGCAGGGGCTATATTCTTTAGCCCTTAGGGCGTGTTGTTGTGCAGGCTCCAGGATCCACCCTCTCTGTCTGTGTGCTCTGCTTGTGCAGGCTTTGCCCTCCCTCTCTCTGTCACTCACAGAATGTAAATCATTAATCCTGCCTTCAGCTCCACATCACAGTAGCACAGACTGAGAGAGGGTGGATCATTCGGGGTGTGAAAATGAGCACCTAGGGAGGGCTTAGAGTCTCACAGGGGACGCCCTGTGAGACTTATTCAGGGACAAGAAGTCTCAGATTTGTAAGTGTATATTGTTGATCATTCCAATGTTAGAGGGTTTTTTTTTTTTTTTTATAGAAACGGAGCACTAATACTGATATGTTGGGGTGCAGGGACAGGTATTAATAGGGTTGGGGTGATTTGGAGGGGTCAGGTTCCCTTTAACAAAAAAAATAACATGCCAGGCATCCACTTGACCACTGCAACCAGTCTTGAGTTACATTGATTTTGTGTAATACCGTGGGGTTCAGGCTGGGTCATGTGGCTGTACAGTATGGCATAACTACAGAAAAGCAGAGATTGTTGGGGCCCGTCAGGGCAGGAGCATTGTAGGATTTGTCTTGTGAGCATTTCTTTTTTTTTTTTTTTTTTTTTTTTTTCATAATTCTTTCATTTATTTATTTTTTATTTTGGATAAGCCCCTCAATCATTGATGTAAGGGTGGGTTCACATTTGCGTTGTGAACGCAGTGTTACCGAACGTAGCCAAACGCGTTCCCCGTGTTTGCCATGGGAACGCATCGTGCCTGCTTTTGGCTGAATTCAGTTGCGTTTGCGTTCGGCTGCGCATAAATTGTGCGCCTGCCGAACGCAACTTGTTGTTTTTGTGCGTGGCTGCCTGCTTGATTTGTCTGCAAGCAGACAGCCGCGCACACGTAATGATTGGAAGTAAATTTGTGCGCAGTGCCATCTGCTGGCAAGTGCATGAACACAGCGGAAGGTAACATCATTCCGGGGTCCCCCTTGGTAAAACCTGTTGTGGGGTCTCTCTCTCATCCCATTACAATGATTTCATATGGACACTATTATGTGAACGCATGCAGACAATCGCCGTTGCGTTCACATAAAAGTGTCTGCGTTCGGCACTGTGTGCATATGCGCACATTAAGCTGCGCTGCCGAACGCAAATGTGAACTTGGCTTAAGATAAACATGGGAATGGGGTTCCAATAAATAACAGTGGGTTTTATCACTTAACTGCTCACTGTTTTCACATGTATACTTTTGCATCTGGTTCTGTTTGCTTTTACCTGTATATATTTAAAGGGAATGTGTTATCAGGAAATGACGAATTTGGTTAAATCAGGTTTATACATTGCATGTTTTTTTTTTTTTTGTATAAATCCTTTCTTTTTATGTTTTATTTCGATTTCCCATGTTCTGTTAAAAAACAAAAAACAAAAAAAAAAAAACAGGAATCTTCACACTGGCCATTAGGCCTTACTCTAAACTTACCAAGTCCTGTTCAGAAAATGTTTCCACTATCTTATTACCTTCAGAGAGGGTTATTTTGAAATGTAGCCTCTCTATACAGAAAACAACATAGGATCTACTATTAACAACAGCTCACCTTTTCCTCCTTTCTGCACAGTTACAGCTCAGCACCTTCTCCTCTCTGCAGTTACTGCTCCTGTCCACTTCTGTGCACAGTTACCGCTCACCGCCTCCTTCTCTCTGCACTGTTACCGCTCACCACCTCCTTCTCTCTGCACTGTTACCGCTCACCTCCTCCTCCTCTCTGCACAGTTACCGCTCACCTCCTCCTCCTCTGCACAGTTACAGCTCACCTCCTCCTCTTCCCTGCACAGTTACAGCTCACCTCCTCCTCTTCCCTGCACAGTTACAGCTCTTCTCCTCCTCTCTGCACAGTTACAGCTCATCTCCTCCTTCTCTCTGCACAGTTACCGCTCACCTCCTCCTCCTCTCTGCACAGTTACCGCTCACCTCCTCCTCCTCTGCACAGTTACAGCTCACCTCCTCCTCTTCCCTGCACAGTTACAGCTCACCTCCTCCTCTTCCCTGCACAGTTACAGCTCTTCTCCTCCTCTCTGCACAGTTACAGCTCTTCTCCTCCTCTCTGCACAGTTACCGCTCGCCTCTTCCTCCTCTCTGCAGAGTTACAGCTCACCTCCTCTTCCTCCTCTCTGCACAGTTACAGCTCGCCTCCTCTTCCTCCTCTCTGCACAGTTACAGCTCACCGCCTCTTCCTCCTCTCTGCACAGTTACAGCTCGCCGCCTCTTCCTCCTCTCTGCACAGTTACAGCTCGCCGCCTCTTCCTCCTCTCTGCACAGTTACAGCTCGCCGCCTCTTCCTCCTCTCTGCACAGTTACAGCTCGCCGCCTCTTCCTCCCTCTGCACAGTTACAGCTCGCCGCCTCTTCCTCCTCTCTGCACAGTTACAGCTCGCCGCCTCTTCCTCCTCTCTGCACAGTTACAGCTCGCCGCCTCTTCCTCCTCTCTGCACAGTTACAGCTCACCTCCTCTTCCTCCTCCCTGCACAGTTACAGCTTGCCGCCTCTTCCTCCTCTCTGCACAGTTACAGCTTGCCGCCTCTTCCTCCTCCTCTCTGCACAGTTACAGCTTGCCGCCTCTTCCTCCTCCTCTCTGCACAGTTACAGCTTGCCGCCTCTTCCTCCTCCTCTCTGCACAGTTACAGCTTGCCGCCTCTTCCTCCTCCTCTCTGCACAGTTACAGCTTGCCGCCTCTTCCTCCTCCTCTCTGCACAGTTACAGCTTGCCGCCTCTTCCTCCTCCTCTCTGCACAGTTACAGCTTGCCGCCTCTTCCTCCTCCTCTCTGCACAGTTAGCTTGCCGCCTCTTCCTCTCCTCTCTGCACAGTTACAGCTTGCCGCCTCTTCCTCCTCCTCTCTGCACAGTTAGGGTACCTTTACACACGGCTACATTTGTAGCTTGTCACCAGGTAACTTACTGGTTGCAGTGAAATCATGGATACATGGTTCTATCTTGTTGCTGTGTACAAATGGAATCATGTATCCATGATTTCACTGCAACCAGTAAGTTACCTGGTGACAAGCTACAAATGTAGCCGTGTGTAAAGGTACCCTTACAGCTTGCCGCCTCTTCCTCCTCCTCTCTGCACAGTTACAGCTTGCCGCCTCTTCCTCCTCCTCTCTGCACAGTTACAGCTTGCCGCCTCTTCCTCCTCCTCTCTGCACAGTTACAGCTTGCCGCCTCTTCCTCCTCCTCTCTGCACAGTTACAGCTTGCCACCTCTTCCTCCTCCTCTCTGCACAGTTACAGCTTGCCGCCTCTTCCTCCTCCTCTCTGCACAGTTACAGCTTGCCGCCTCTTCCTCCTCCTCTCTGCACAGTTACAGCTTGCTGCCTCTTCCTCCTCCTCTCTGCACAGTTACAGCTTGCCGCCTCTTCCTCCTCCTCTCTGCACAGTTACAGCTTGCCGCCTCTTCCTCCTCCTCTCTGCACAGTTACAGCTTGCCGCCTCTTCCTCCTCTCTGCACAGTTACAGCTTGCCGCCTCTTCCTCCTCCTCTCTGCACAGTTACAGCTTGCCGCCTCTTCCTCCTCCTCTCTGCACAGTTACAGCTTGTCGCCTCTTCCTCCTCCTCTCTGCACAGTTACAGCTCGCCTCTTCCTCCTCTCTGCACAGTTACAGCTCGCCTTCTCCTCCTCTTCCTCTCTGCACACTTACAGCTAGCCTATTTCTCCTTTCTCCACGATAACCTTTGCCCTGATGAGCACATGCTCAAGAAATACTTCAGTACAATTCAGTTTGCACATGTGCCTAACAGGATATAAGGCAAAGTGGACAGTGTAACATCACAAGGTTTTATTTCTATGAGTCTAAATATAAATATATGGAAATAAAATTAATACAAATGTGAAATATGTTTAACATTATAACCTGATTTCCAAATGGGCCATTTTGTAGTGACATATGTTTTGCCCTGTGTGCATATTCCTTCCCATACACTATGGTCTTTCCTGATGTATACGGCGGAGTTCAATAACACCATGTTCTTTCTGTCAGATCGATCTATTAAAGCTAGTGTCCCTTGGTACAATAGTTGGAAAGAAACATTGACGGATCTGAGCAAGTCCACGTTCTATTCAGGTAGTATTGTGACCCAGACTGGAAAAAAATTGCCCTCTACCTAATCCGTGTCAAATTTTTTTCAGTCACTTTCCCTTTGTTGTTGTGCTGGGACTATCTGGCAACCTCCAAGGGTATGTTCACATGTACAGACTTCCTAATGTGGATTTTGTCATAAATCCCCATCATATCCAAATGTTACTGCGAACTAACTCACATTTTGTTGTGAACGCGCTGCAGATCTTTTTTCCATAGTTAATGGGAGAGATTCTATTTCATCATCTTTGCTGCTTCCTCTCACCAATCTGCAGGCTGTCTGCGATGTGTGAACATACTTTTCATCCAAAATTTACCCAGTTTTACCCAAAAACAAGAATTGGTGATGGTTAACTGTAATCTGACTTTTTATCTTAATTTACTAACCAAACCTGTAAGGAAATAAAGTGAATAAAAAGCTTGTTATCTTAAGTTATGTCTTAATGTTTTGCTTTAGATGTATAAAATGAGTCTGTATTTTGGCATCATGACTTTTAAGGGTGTTTTTTTTTTTATTATAAAAATTACAATTTATTCCCCATTGACAGTATAGGGGTAACTCACTGATTGCTGAGAGGGCCAAAGGTAAGACCCTCAGCAATCCTGAGAACAGGCCCAGCCTGAAAACAGTGGAGGTGTAGATGTATTGTATATGGGACACCAGAGAAAGCTGCATGCAGAACTCCGCTGTTTCCAGCAGTTCCATTCACAATGAATGGAGCTAAGGCCGAGCCTGGTCACCTCCAGTCCATTCATGTCGGGGCTTCAGTCCTGTTCTTTGGATCGCTGCGGGCGATTCTTACCTTTGTTTCCTTTAGTTACGTTCAGTGGATGGGATATAACTTGATGTTTTGGGGAAAAATGCTGATTTTCTGTGTCCATAGTCGCCTCCATAACTGTGGTTCCCTGGGTCTTACATTGAATGCAGCCAGTACTAGAAACAACTTAACATCTTCTCAATCAGGTCAACCAGCTGGAATATGAGCAACAAGGAGTGTAAAGCTGGTTTCACACTTGCGTATCTTTCAGTCCATTTGGTTGAATGAAGTTCATGCAACCACCTGGATCCGCATGGACAGACCCCCACGCTGCGTGAGGAGCTTCATTTTGTTTCTGAGCATGCTCCGTACACCTAAACAGATCTGTGATAAAAGAAGCACACGGATCTGTGTTGAAACTGATCCATGTCCCATAGACTTCCATTATAAATCTTGACGTTGAGTCGCAGACCTGTGTGCTTCTGTTTCTTTGCAGATTTTTCACGCAAGCCCAAAACTGCAACGTTTTTAGTTATTGGGTGCATGGAAAATCTGCACTCAGATCCGTGACAAAATGTAGAGAACTGGATCAACATGCAGGACAAAACCATAACCATAGGAAATCATTGGAGACAGAAATGGATCCGTGTCCATCCATCAAAACGGATAGAAACGGATGGCAAAATATCCAAGTGTGAAACCAGCCGAAGCCAAGAGAAGAAAATCTGCCGTCAATGTAATCTGCTCTGAGCATACTGCATTACAAATAAAGACTGATGACAACAACCACCATTCACATCACTTCTTCCCATTAAAGAGGATAAATTGTGGTCGGTTGTTGTGAACCACTAGGACACTTTATGTATCTTATTTTTTTTGCACTGGAAGACCATATGTGTGAAACTATGAGGCATTTTTTTATTAACGCTATGATTGCTCTGGCACTGATAATGTTGCGGTCTGGAGGTGGAGGGAAACCTCACTAATGATTGTGTGCTAGGAGGGGGAATTGAGTAACACAACATTTGTTTCTCAAATTAAATGAATTGAGGATTTAAACACATTGGATGGGCCATGATTCGGGAATGGGTAGAAAAAAAAAATGAGGGCTCTGTATATATATTAGTTACTATTATAAACTCTTCAAAGCTATTTTACCTCTCCTTGCAATTGTTTGCACCATGCAGTGAGAAAAAAATGGAGTCTCTGACCCATCTCTTACAGTCATCTGATAAGCAGGGGAGTGATTTTCTTAGGACTGCAGGAGGATATTATTTTGCAGTGCCTTGTATCTTCCATATATCGCAAGGAGCGCTGAATGGTGCATGGACCTGTCAAACCACCTCCAAAACCCCATCATCCAAATGTGAAGATAACGTGGGGAAGATCATTGTGCATAATTGTACTCTAGCTGATAGACAACCAGTGCAATGGCTGGCACAAGATAGAGGGATCGATGTAGTGGTTGGAGAGGAATATCCTCTTGGCTGCTACATT